>JAPDSC010080803.1:0-13953 GCA_026290005.1 Latrodectus geometricus
ATATATAAGAGAAGCTTTAAATTTTATATATTGCTTTGTAAATATTGAGAAGAATTTTATGTAATTATTTTTCTGTATATAATTGTAATATAATGTATATAACATAAATATTATAAAGTTATTAATATATTTTGGTTGAAATAATTTAGCTATTTATTTATGTGCAATTACTCAAAGTATTTTCATCATTAGAGTTTTTTTTATTTTTCTATTTAGTTTCTAAGAATAGGATATTGAAATACTCAGTCGATTGTGTGATATTTTACTTTAATTTTCAAAATGAGACAAAAGCTTCTTTAATTCTTTTTTTGAATAAAAACTTAAATTCCTTCATAAAATACGTCAATCGTTTTTCATTTAAAATGCTCACTTAATAAAGCTCTGTCTCTTTCCCTCTCTTGGCTTTTAATTTTCAATAAAAGTATTCAGAAATTTAACATAGAATCGATCAGAAAAAGGATGCGATACATTTTGTTAAACATTTGCTTAAATTTACATATCATTTATTAAAATCATGAAGTTGATGAATAATTCATATAGATAATATTAAAGAAACATTTTGTTTTAAAAATGAGTTGATAATTTTCAACACCATCTGTCATTTTATTAATAAATTTTGATGTAACTGCAAAGTAATATAACTCCATAAATCTATGCGAAATTAATTTTCAGTGTAATAAATAATAAAATAATTTTTAAATTATCATTGTATTTAAAATTTTGATTAAAAGCAAAAACAAAATATGTGCATGAAATAAATAAAGAAATGTAATATTATGTGATAAATAAGAAAATGTATGTCTTAATTTTATTGAGTTCACATCTATTATACATCTTGTTATAATTTTTGAATTACAAACATGTATATAACATCTGTAATAGTTTATAATAAAACTTTTTTTCTGAATTTATAATTATTTCATAAGTACATATGCAGAAAAGTATAAAGTTAAGTTTTCAAAAGAAAAGTTTGTGTTTTAATAACATGTGTTTTATGCTCTAGAAATTATTATTTTTTTTTTAACAAAGAATTAGTTATTTTCATCTCATATTTCTGGATTGAGACCAACCGAAAATACAATTAATATATTTAAAATATTAACTTCAATTATAATCATATATTTTACTTTAAAAATAATTTGAGGAATCTTCTTAAATATACAGTATAATGATCAATACTTAAGATTATTTGAATTTATTTTCTCAAACTTTTTAGTTTCAAAAATCCTTTTGCGAATAAATAATAGTTCGAAAATCAGTTCAAGAAACAGTTTATAAATTATTTTGCATTTTTTTAAAATTTATTTTTAAAAACTAAAAACCTACGTTATTAGTTTGTGTATTTTAAATTTTTATCGCAGAATTTTTTTTTTATAATTTAATACTTTGCTTTCTGTATGTTGAGTGAAATATCTTTCATAATAACAATTTCTAATCAATTTCTATATTCTGTTATGATGAAAAATGATTTTTAATTGATGTGAATATTTACATAATCATCAAATTAAATTAATATTTCATTTAGATTTCAAGCAATATAATTTCAAATTTATGATTAGAAGACAAGCTTTCGTAAATGTCATTAGAGAAAATGAAACAATAAGCTTTCATAGTACTCATTTCGTAATGATTTCTAAAATTCATTAAGGTGGATTACAAAATCAGTGAGTTTTGAAATAATATTTTCTCAATTTCAATAAACATTTTGCAAGGAGTTTCATAAACGTTAGAAACACAATTTTAAAGCAAATTGATTTTCACTGTTTATATGATCATTATTACATTTTGGTGTCTTTTATTCAAGAAAAATTGAAAAAAACCGATGAAATATTAAATATATTACGCCTAACATATTGAGTAATGATTATTATTTAATTGCTTAATGTACAAGCCAATATTTATTTCGGTAAGCAAACAATTTCGTTACCCTTAAATTTTTCTTTTTACAGTTTTCCTATTTCTCATTAAATTGTTATGAATATGTTTTTAGGTAATCACTTATGTCTTTATTAATTGTACATATACGTATGTTTGCTTGTATTATTGAAACAAGAAAAGTATATAAAAATAACTAATTACAATCAATTTGAATTTTTACTTATAAGTGCTTTTAGGACAATAACGAACCAGACACTATTCATTATGGATATAGATAAATTGAAAAAGGTTTTTATAAATATTTTTCTCATATTATTTAAAAATAATTTATGCTTTCTTATTTTTATATAATCCTTAAATATTTTCATTTAATAGATCATATTTTGTAAGATTTTTATAAAATAATTAATCTTTAAAAACTCTCATATACTTTGCCAAATTTTATTCTCATTTTTTCGTGACATTTTTATTTGAAAGAGATATTAACTTATAAATAATATTTTTTAATAATTGGAATATTTTTTCTACAATTGAAATTTTGGGTTGGAAATTATTAACCAATTTTGACACGGTTAATTATATTATGAATTTTATATAACGTTTAATTTATTATTATTGTTAATTTTTGTGTATTATAATTTTCAAACCAAACAAACCTTTTGGATAAATATTTTGATTTAAAAGTTAGTTCTGATATTTTTAGTGATTATGGGAAAAAAATAAGAAAATATAACTGTTTAAAAATGCTTATTTTAGTATTTATGTATTAAAAGAGAAATCACTTGATATGATAATTTGTTGTATATGTTTTATAATGCATAAAGTGAATCAAATTAACCTGTAAAAGGGCTCTAAAATGTGAATTATACATATTTTAAAAACTCTTTACAAGGAGGATATTAAATCAAAATATTTCTGACACGTATACTATTGTAGCTTAAGAAACTTTTAATATATGGAAGTGAAAACTGTACCTTAAAGAACGATAGACACTTTCTTTGGTAACATTTTTTAAAATGTACAATTTTTAAATATTAAAATTAATACAAATGTGTATAACAACAGCTAGTGTTTATCTTATTTTTATTTAAGTGTCTTGAAATCTAAGTGTTATAATCTTTGAGATAGTAAATGAGAATTTTTAATTTAATATATATATTTTTTATTCATAGAGAGTTCAAGATATTTTAAAAAGAATACTTTATTTAGTAATAAAGTAAAGATTACTTTCGTTATTATTTTAATGAACAGATTCAAAATTTTAATTATTTTTTATTCTTAGTTAAAGTTATGAATTGCTATACATCTTCATAAATTCTTAAAAAATGTAATTAAGTAAAAAAAACTTTCCTTTTAAAATATGATATAGTTAGATGCATTATTTACAAGCTTCAAAGGTACAAAATAGATATTTTAAAAAGATTTCTAAAGGTTAAGAAAAATATTTTACTGAACATTTTTCTATGATTTAAGTGCAATTAATTCAGATACATAATGCATGGAAATATATTACTATTTTAAATAAAAAAACTTAACAATATAAGAGAAACACTGGGGTTGAGTATTCAAGTAAACTAAAGTTTTCTGAAATTGCTTACATCGAATTTGTTTGTATTTACAATTAGTTAAAAAAATTATTGCAAATCTAATTTATTGTTCATATTTCTTAAATAATCATCTAAATGTTTTTACAATCAGGTCAGAAACTGCTAAAAACATAATTTGAACCATTTTATTTAAATTTTAAATTATTTAAAATTTATTTGTAGAATATTATTTAAATGCTCTTTCCATCCAAAAAAAAAAAGTTTTCTAAGGAAGCACATTTTCCGTATGATTAATTTGTTTACATCAATTTTCAATGCTAAAATTAAAACATTTAATAAAGCGTTTTCACATATTATTTGATATTTACCAAATATATTTATTACATATATTATATAATTATTAGATAAAATTGGATTAGATAAATTTTAGCAAATGTAAAAGAAGAAAGATTAACAAATTACTGTTTTGTAAATTTAGCAAATACAAAACTCTGTCAAATAAACGTCTTCGCATAGGTATTTCACGATAAAATCTATTTTATACTCCATTAAAAAATTTCTCATTAGATATGTATTCTTTAATATATATTAACTTGGTTTACTGGGTAGTAAATTTTATTAAATATTTATAATGAAATTTCCCAGTGTTAATTGAATTGTTGAAATTAAATTTCATAAAACATGCCTTTATATCATTAATAACTGAAATGAATTTTTCACATAATTAAGTAGGTTTAGAACACGGCTATATGTTTTGATTATTCATGTTCTTAACACAATTTCTTACGTATGTTTATTGAATCTTTACACAGTATGTTTTTTTTTCCAAATACAATTATGACAATTTATTAAGCTTTAATATCATATAAATAGGGGAACAACTTTGATATACTCCCCCAAAAATTACGGGCCAAATCTGGCACTCCCTACGGACTTTTTAAGGTTGCTGTTTCTTATTTTGATGTTGCCACTTTAAGTTTTTTCAGCTTTTAGGTTTTTGTCGTTGCCAAATTTAGTATTATCTTATATTTTGTAACATTTTTCGAGTTTTTTCCTAAAAAAGTTTTTTTTTGTTATTTATTATTTGTATTTAGGGAGAATCCATCTTGGCGAGAAAAAAAGGCGCCAAAAACAGGTATTTCCCATAGCGAGAAAAAAAGTCGCCGAATTTCCGATTTGGGGGGTATATCAAAGTAGTTCCTAAATAGGTAGAAAATTTGAGCTCTTTTTTGAGTATAACTTTCATTTGCAGAAAACAGTATACACCGGTATTTTATAGGTTTCATTATCAAGCAGATAACTTAAAAAAGTGATTAAGTTCTTATATTTGTATTAGCAAAAGATAGACATATTTTATAAGGCGTCAAATTATAAAATAATTATGTGGAAAATATAAAATTAAAGATTTTAAGAAATCATGAGCTAAAACTCAATAATATTTTTTGTTAAAATGGGGAAAAATATTTAATAGATATCTGACTAATATATTTCTACTTACATGATATTCTAAACATTTTAAGGGGCACTTCACTTCTGTAAAAAAGAAACTATTTCACACTTATAATAACTATTTCAAAATATTTCTTAGAGAAGAATGTTTCCAACAAATAAAGTTTTTCCCTCTATCCCATTTTATTTTAGATTTTTTCTACTTGCCGTTTTTCGACTTCAATATTTTTCTTTTATCTTTCATTCTCTGAATTCCTTGAGTCCACTAAATGTGAAAAACTTTTATATTTCCTTTATAACAAATTCTTCGCGTGGTTGAACATGTATTTGTTACTTTACTGAGACTTTACTAAAGACAGAAATGCATAATTTTCTTTTAGAGCGTACACTTGTAATATGAATTTTTAAACATAAAATAGTGTTCTTTCAGTCATTTGCCCTTAAGAAATTGTTTATCTCGTTATTTAATAAAAAGAAACATTTTTGGATTTTGAATTCATAAACATATAAGTAAACAATGCAAAAACGCTGCATCTTATAAGCCTCATAAGTAGATTATGTTTTTTCACTTAAAATTTACAATGATATTATTCAAAAGTATTTTTTAAACATAAAAATTCACATGTTATATAATCCATTTTATTTATGCGTATTAGATCTTTCGTAATTAATTTAACGGTTCCTTCAATTTTGTTCACAGACTCTTTCATTAATTTTTTTAACTTATTTTTTTTAATTTATGCACTTCAATAATTTTATAATACACATTTAAAATATACGTTTGGCCTCATTTCTATATAAAAAAATAATTATTTAATTAAATTTTCTTTTTGCCGATATAAATAATTCAGAAACTTAGATTAAAGACAAATTTAAGTTTCTATTCATGACATTAATAAATTTACATAAAATGTTTCAATATTTTTAAAATGAATTTCACTTAAAACGCATTAAATTAATTTATGTATTAATTTTGAAAATTAATCTTTATCATTTAAATAAGAGTAAAATTTCCTACCATTTCAGTTTATAGAATGTACTTTACTAAGTATGAAAAATTATTTCAATTAATTAGTTGTTTCTAAGAGGATTAATTATAAAAAATTGTAAGAAAAGAATCCGTAATCATTAAACAAATAATTACATCAAAATATTTGAATAAATTAAATACTCATGAAATACGTCAGTCATGATAATATACTAAAAAAGATCAGAAAAAAAAATCTAAAACTTTTAACAAAATGATTTACAGTCAATTCTTGAATTATATTTTTATTCTTTAAAATATGTTTTTAGAAAGCAGTAATTGAATATTGAATTATATTAGCCATCAAAATTGTTTCAAAAGCTAAGTATAAAATACAAGTTTGGAATGTATTTAATAAATTAAAATAGCAAATGATGAAATGATATATTTTTCCAGTTTTAAAAAATAATTTTTAATATACATATTTTTGTGAATACACTATGAAGATATTTTAAATTACACTAGTAAAATGTCAATGTAATCTTATTTTGTATCTTTCAAAGATAGAAAAAGGTTTTTCTATGAATAACAGTTTTGTACGTATAATTAAACAAATACAAAAAAATATTTCAGAGATTTTAATATAAGAACTACTTAAATATTTTAATTAACAACATAGAAAACTAACTAAAAAAATTACCATTTATATAATGATTTTAAATGAAATAAGAATCATTATATTTTTAATAAGAACTATAATAATTTTAAATAAAATAAGAATTATTGAAAATCATTACTATTTGTATCTTTAAATCATCTTAATAATAAAAAAATACTTCCATTATTTAATTATTAGTTGATCTTTAAAACGTTTTAGTATCATGAGCATATTTCTATAATCTGATTTGGACAAGATGCTTTTGAATATAAATCTTAAGAGAAAAGAAATTTGCATTTTAAAAGGAAACCTTCCGCTTCCATAAAAAATAAAATTTTATTTAATGTTTGATCTTCCTTTATAAAATTGCTAATACAAACGCAGTTTCTTACTTCGAGTCACGTGTTTCAAGATTATAACTGTCATATTCATGAAACTAGATTGGTCAAAATGTCATTTAGTGAATAGCTTAACAGAGTCTGAAATAGCTCTAAACTGTATTAACGCATGTTGTATTTTAGTTATATTTCAGAGTAATGCAATGATATTTATGTTAGAGTACTATGAATTTCTCTGACATTAATATTGTACTATTGAGATTCATTAATATTGTACTAAACAATACCTTTCCTCGCTATCTGAATTAAACATTTTATGATAGCTTATTAAAAATAATTCTACGTATGATTAGCAATTTTATATTGAACAATTAAAAGAAATCACATGAGAAATTTAAATGTAAATTTAATTAAACTTGGGATCAAAGCTTAATCATCATTAGAATATAAATGAATGTATTTGTTTTATATTTAATAAATGCATTCTTGTGATAATGAGCTATAAAAAGAAACAGGGAATTAATATTAGTAACTACTAAAAGAATTTAGTAAAAATGGAAATAATAAAGAATACAAAATCTCTCCGACAGACAACGAAGGGGGATAACCTGTTGTAATTTTATCTATTTCAAAGTTCAGAAAATTACTTGTTAAATGAAAAATCTACATTTTGAAGATTATTTTCTTAACTCTACATAATTTTCTTTATATGAAGGTATTGTTCATAAGTAGGAGAAACTAATAGCAAACCGATAGGATTTTTAGTAGTGAAAAAGATACGGCATCTATGAAAGAACTATTATTTTTTTCTAGAAGAAATTTTAAATTATTATTTTTTATTTTCTACTATCACTATTAAAAAGGAGTTAAAATAAGTTTCTTATCAAGAAAATGACTCAATCAATATTAATACTACTATGAATTTAATAGAAAATTCTTATTCGGAAATATAGAATTTATATTAAGAAACATTTTTTTGGAAGTTATGTGACATAAAATTCAATCAATATCACTTAAGAGAGATGTACTAAAAATTAATGAACTTCAAAAATTAACTTCAAATTTAAATTAGTCCATAAGTCCACATTAATGTATATTTGTTTCAACATTTTGTTAAACAAATATCTCTAAAATTGTTTCCTAATACCAAGAATAATTAATCAAAAGACAGCGATAAATTTTTAAAAAAACCAATAAAAAAGATATTTTCCACTTATTTGCTCTGAAGTGAAATTATTTTGCTGCTGAAAGAGAACTCTTTTTCCAAAAAAAGTATATTAAATATTGAAAATTCAATGCAAAAAGAAACTATTTAAACTCATATTTCATGAAAGTATTCAAAAACTTTTGTATTTGTTGTATTACGTATTTCCCTTTGCTAAAATTATTCAGTTGCTTAGAAACCGTGTTACAAAATGTGCAGGATCTAATCAAACAAAGAAAATACTCCAATGATGCCAAACTCTACGTATATCAAATAATAAACTTAACAAATATTCTGTTATATAACCCCTGAACTGTTCACATATCATCTTATTATTTGATATTATTAATATTTCAATCTACATTTCATTTTTTCCTTTATCATTAGATACATATAATGATATTTAAATTTTTGAAATAACATTACAATGTACTTCCAAATTATTATGATTTGAAAGTGCACTGATTTCAGTATTATTTCAAAATTAATTTAAGTAATTCCATTATCATTCACACAGGAAAACTTTCAAAATTGGATATCATCATATGGCTTTTATATTTCAAAAATAAAAATTCATATACTACTAGTTTTAACTTTGAAATTCACTATCATATAAGTAAAATCCATTTTTCGTAACAATGAAGTAATAACTTATTTTAGGAAATATATATTTTGTTGTATTAATTTATCAAAAACAATTTAGTTATAATAATGCTCACTTTTTTTAACAAATTATTGATTTCATTATGAAAAAATACTTGAAATTAAATTTTTATTATATTAGAAATATTTTAAATCTTTAGAAAAATCTGTTTTAGCATTATGTTCATCTAATTTCAAATGCTTACAAATTTATATATCATCCTTATTTGATTTTTTATTGTTACACATTTTTCTAAAAATCAAAAAATCCTTTGAAAATTTATGAATCATTAACATTTAATTCATTAGGGTGTGATAAATGAATGGAGTAAATCTGAAAAATAAAAGAACAGGAGAAAAATATATTGTAGCAATATGCTTAAGTAATTTTAAATACTCATAAATTTTCCTTTCATTATTATTTGATTTTTTCTTAATCTACTTTTTTCTATAAATCAAAAAACCCTTAAAAAATTTGAAAATCATTGACACTTAAACATAAAAATAATTTGAAAGTTTAAACACACTTAAAAAGATTGATCAAGTAGTTTAAAAATTACAGGACTTTACTGTTATTCCATTTCATTATGTCTAAAACTTTTTTATTCTAGATATAATAACTTATATTGGCAATCTAATTCTCAAATGTGTTACTAAGTTACCATTAAAAATATTTCATCGTGTTATTACTCGATGCAATACTTGCTTTCTTTAGAATTATTTCTATCTTTTTATAATTAAAAACATTTAATACAACATTTCTAAAATGTATTATTCAGTAAAGTAAAATGCTTAAATGTGAAACTAAGCCCTTATTAGTAATTTAATGTTCATATTTAACATTCTACGTATGTAACTTTATTTATAAGGCCTTAATTATGAGCACATAGTGCTGGCTTAACTTAATCATTCTGCACAATATATATTCGCAATTAGGTATCCATACTAATTTCCTAATACCATTTTCACAACACTGTAGTAATTGAATGTGGAATTTTCCTTTAATCCTATCATATTATGATATATTACCTAATTCAGCTTTATGATTACAATTCAAAAAAAATAATTGCATTCAAACACATTGTTATACGACTTTGATTCAACTAATCATTTCCAGATTTTCACAGAAAGTACTAGTAGTTAAGAAAACACTAGCTAAAAGAATTATAAAATTGTTGTTAATTGTTTTTACAACACTAATCGGGAATACAATACAAATGTAATAATATTAAAATCATAATATTTAAAAAAAAATTAATTTTTAACTTATTATTACGAATATAATCTTAATATAAAATAGTTTGGCATATTCTACTTAAAACTAACTGAATAGCATTCATGTTTTTAAAAATCATTTAAATCCATTTAATATTTATATTTGTAATAAAATCAATTTAAAAAATTCTTATAAATTTGAAAACTTTCTTGCTAATACTCTACATTTCATAAAATAATTCTTTTACGCATACATGTATGTATATTTCTATAACATAAATGCATGTATGTATGTAAGAGTAATAATACATATGATAACTATACGTGATACCAACATATGTAACTGCATGAATTGTAAATATTTTTTTTTTAAAAATCATATAAAAATTCCTATTTTCATATAAGCTTTTGAAATTATTTATCCATATCATAAATTTAAATTAAAAAAAACTGAATAATAAGAAAGAGGGACTTTTGATTATTTGATGCAAATTGCAAATGAATAATGAGACTAATGAGTTAAATATCAATTTTCATATATATATATATATATATATGTATGTATATATTGTATTTTTAAATTTTTTCATTAAAAAAATGATATTTTACATTAATATTTTACATTTACAAACAAATTCTATTACTTTACTTAATGAAATTTCACAAATATTTTTGACATCAATAATAAAACATAATAAAATTACATTTATAACTGCAGTTAATTTCAATTGTTATAAGAAACTTCAAATTAAATAAGTGTTATTATATGTTATTAAATAGCAGATAAATAACAGCAAACTATATACTTTAATACAGTTAGCAACAAACATTTATACAATTCAATCCACATAAATTGTTTATTAATAAATTAAAAAGTCTTACCATAGTTACCTGCATAAATTTTTTATATCTATGAATAACTGCTTAGTTGCAGAAATATTTTCTATAAACATTTCTACTTTATAGTTAACTTTATATTTTATGAAGTATTTAAAATAGAAAAATATTTTAAATACTTCATAAAATATAATAGAAGAAAACGTAAAATGTTTTTAAGAGTTAAAAAAAAATTATGGCGATAAGATATTTTTATACTGTCAGTAGTTTAAAAAAAATTTCTCTTTTTGAAGAATTCAGATGGTTATCACGAAAACAACTTACTATTTTACAGTGAAAAACCAAAACTATGTTTTAGTATATATTTGATAGAAATAAAATCAGATTTGCAAGAAACATGTTTTTTTCAAACTAACAATTTTATAATAGATAGTTCACTCCTGAAAAAAATATTGAACTTAAAATTTGAAAAGAAATTCTGGCTTATTTCTTGTGCCAATAAAACAAAAAAATGAGGAAAATTTATAGTTTTGAAATGATAGAATAGTTTAGTTTTGAGATTTCTTTCTTCATATATAGCTTTATCAATTTTAGAAAATCTAAAATTATTTGAAATTTTTTTTTAAATTTTTAGTTGTAGTAAATTACATTTAACTAAGAATTTACATAAAAAAATATTTTTTTATTAAAACTTAAGAATAATTTCAGGTAACAAAAAAAATTGTTAACGTATTTCAAGATAGGTATTTTTATACAGTGTTTTTTAAGCATATATTAAAAACTTTATTATAATAATTTAATAAATGAAAATGAATTGCAATCAGACATATTTTATAGAGAAATGAATGTTTTCCATATACTTTATAATGAAATATATGTTTTCCATATATTTCATTTGCTTTGAATCAAATTATCTTATCAGTATTTTTCAATGATATATGCTTTGGTATATAAAAACCAATTTATATTATTGACTCCCTTGCTTTTAATTTAATTGTCCATGGGGTTTCATGGGTTCATTTGGTCTCCCATTACACACAAAGAGTTGAAAAATTCAGCACTTGAAGTTAAAAAATTAATTTCAATAACATAATGTTTTTAGTGTTCCAATTAAATTACAAGAACAAAAAAATTTAATTATTTAGAAAAAATATAAATGTGTCTCGAGTGTTTTATTAGGCTGATTTGCTTGCTTGATACGTATACCTTACATGATTATATTTTTTACTAACATACTCGTAAAGTTTTAATGCAGTTCCAATCAACATATGTTATTAATTACATTGGTTTATTTTTCGTCTAGGAATATCTGAAGTTTAGCAAATATAAGAACACATAAAGTTTAAATTGCAAAACTTTTTATCAATAACTTTAAAACTTTCCTTTCAAATATCTTCAACGAAATTATAAGAATATTAGTTTAAAAAACAATCATTTTTTTACAAAATTAAAAAGATGGTAATTTATAATTGTTTTGATATTAAATATAAATTAAAAAAAGATTATGATGCGAATTTTTTATCAAAAAAGTTAACTTTTTATCAAAACAAAAGTTTAATTTATCTTCAAATACTGTGAAATCTTTTTTATTGGGAAGTTATAATGTAATCATTATAATCACTTGATCTAAATTCAATTATTTTTCAAATATCAATAACTTATTATTATATCCAAAATAATTTAATGAGTAAAATTAACACTTTAAGAGCCCATAAAAGTTATTTACTATAGTCATTCCTCTGCTATTTACCCAATTCTTCTGGACTGAATAATATTTTACTTCAAAACTGAAGAAAAATAATGCATACTTATAAATATGTGTAGTTACAAGAATTTTAATTTTTGAAAAATATTTCCTTTAATTTAATATTTTAAATAATTTCTAAAATAACTTAATTTAAAATCTTTTGTAATAAAATGTAAAATTTTGACTCTTAATAGAATTTTAAATGCAAATAAAATAGTTCGTTGATTGTTTTAATCTAAACTAAATTGACCTTAAAATGAACACCTTAACATGATTTTGTGATTACTTCTTCTAATAAATGTTTTCATCTATTTTATTAATAAAACCAGATTATTTTTCTCTTGCCAAATTCATCATATTTTATGAATGAAAGAATTCCCGTTTCGAAAAAATGTGAGAGAAGTCTGAATATAAATGTATGCTTAAAGAATCCATTTATCAGTTTAAGAACTCTGTTGTCAAGCTATTTGTGTCAAACTTCCGTTACCTTGGTAACGCTATATTTCTATTGTTTACTTGTAATGAAATATTTTAGAACAGCATAAATTTATTACTATTTTCATTGATGCGAAAGTTGGCGCCAGAGCTAGTTTCAGTATTCAACTAATATAAAAGTATTATATACCAAATTCTTTCGTTATATTATTTTATCAATTGAAAAGAAGGAAGATATTCTTATATCGATTTAAAAATGCGATTTTTATATTTTTTCTATTAATGTTTTGATATAAAACTGCAAACTTCTTCTAATATTCTCATTCTATGCTCATAAAATATATGACTATTCATTTGTATTGTTCTGTATTTTTAATTTATAGCTTATAATTTATCTGAGAAAATAAATTCAATACATCAGCAATATAAAAAGTAAATGAAATAAATCTTATCATATAATAAAGGTTAACCTATTTCAATATTCTATATGCGGTAACAAAACAAAGAAAAATTCAAAATTTGATAATTTTTTAATACATATCAGTGTTTGATTGGATATTTTTAACTAACCTTATTTCTTTAAGATTGATTAAAATCAATCAAATTTTTTCACTCCTAATAACAATTAATATTTTGAGTGTATTATATTATTGGAAATCTGCAACTACTTCAATTTGAATGTACCTTATGAAACTGCTTCAAAAAGTTGCTCTCAGTAAAAATAAATCTAAGGAATTAGCTGAAGCTTAAGATTTTTGAAATAGAGTAATTAACTTAAGAGCGCAAATAAATTTAGAATTTACTTAAAAGTTTTAAATGTAATTGACATTATTCGATTCGTTAAACTTAGGTTAAATTTAAAATTTTAGTCTTGCACTCCAAAAAATAAGTTTAAAATGTAATGATTTCATTTTAAAAGAATTCTAAGCAATTTAAAAATTTACTATGTATAATAATATAATGTTTTAGTTAAAATACATAAAAATAACATATAATAAGATTATTGAAATACATTATTAAAACAATGTAAATATGT
>JAPDSC010080807.1:0-14857 GCA_026290005.1 Latrodectus geometricus
AGCATCGATTATTTTTGTTTTTCATTTTATTTAACTCACTTATTTTAGCACATTTATTGATTATCAATAATTTCGCCTTCTAAGCTCCAATTCTGTGTACAGTTTGAATTTCTTTTAGAAAAGAAAGAAAATTTTTTAAGAGAAAGGAAATAAGAAAGAGCATTTAATTTTAGCTTATCTTAAAGTGGACACGATTCCGTAGAAACTCTTTTATTTTCATTAAAGCATTTTTGTAAACTGGTATGAAAAACATCATATAATATTTCAAGAATACCTTTTGCTAACTGATAGAATAATATTATACATTTAATATAATTTCATTAAAATCACATCAATAGTTACGATATACTGCATTTCTATAATTACATTTCAAACATTTCACACACATATTAGTTATTTAATATTTAAACATTGACGTTCCATTGTAATAACATTTCAAAAGTCAACTATATAATTTGTTATCAGTAATCGACAATAGCAAGCATAATTTAATACGCTTTAATTCTTTGGTAAATATCCCAATATAAACACATTTATGAAAAGTATGAAATTATTCTTGAAATAAGATAATGTAACAGGTTATAGATAGGTCATATACTTAAATGTGCAATCTGTTAAGTTAAATTATTAAAATTCATCACAAAAAATTTACCTCCATACCTTTCTTCAGAAGCGAAATTTGCAAAAATGATTCAGTTGTTTCAATATGATCTTTAAAACAAATTTTATGTTTTAAACATATCAACTATATAAGTGCATTTATGATTTTATTTATATAATATCAACAGCCGGGGTGACTTGGTTAGTTATGGCGTCGTTCTCGTTACCAAAAAGTGGTGAGTTCGAATCCCGGATTCCAAAGATCCATTGTGTTCACTAATGGCGACTTGGGTAAGTAAAATTTGTCAGGTTGCAATGTCCTCCATGTTTCCATTACAAATTAATACCTTTGGGGGATCTTGGAGCCAGGCTATGGGTGATCACTGGTTTCAATATCTAAATTGGAAAATTCAGATGGTGCTGCCATCTATGAGTCAAAAACCGTACTTCCACCTTCGTATGATGGTGCTCTATTTAAAAACAGAATAAATTCCTTCTCTGACTTCATTCACCTAGTCTTTTGACGGGCGGGCTTGGCATTGCCAAGTGTCATCAGTACCTACCAACCATATATTATATGCTTTGTTTCTCCTTGTTAAAAAGTGATAAATCTCGTAATAAATAAAATTTACTTATACCTACATGAAGCATTATTCATTATAAAATAATTATATAATCAAAAATTTTTATTCATTCATATTATCATCGTAATGAGTATTTTCATAATTTACGCTGTCACAAATCCTAATGGAAATATGACAATTAAATAAATCACATCTTACATTATTTTTAAATATAAAATTAATGCACTGTACCATACAAATTGAAATTTACAGAAGAGCAGTCCTGTCAAGTTTTTATTGCTAAAATCAACCAAAGATTATATTTTACTAAACTTTTTTTCCATATTTGCTCATCTTGTATTCTGATTGTATTTTTTTTAAAAAATAAAGATGATAAAATATTTTCATTACAAGTTCTACATTTTATTCACGATAAATACAAAACTAGGTGATATAGGCTGGACAGTGGTACGTTTCCTTTGAATGTTAGTATCAAGTGACCGTGCTACATTTTTCGCTTAACAACTATTATGAAATTTTGAAAAAAAAATTACCTGAAGGAAACATCTAACAAACTATGATTTTTTATTCATTATGCATTATTATAAATGAGTCTCCAATCTAAAAAAATTGTATTTTCTGGGAAAATTTCATTATATAACAGAGTTATAAATTCTAATTATCGAACAACTTTTATAATATAAAAAGTATCCAAAATAAAATTTGACTGTGTCAATAAATTAAAATGGGAATTTGGTTTGATATTTAATGTGAGCAGTGATGCATTTTTATGGTGATATGAAAGAAAGGCTTTCATTTTTTTAACAGAAATTTTTTTAAACTGTATATCAAATTGGTTTTACTATTTAGAATAATGTCAAACCAAATTCTTCATATTTTAGTCATAATATGCACGATATTAGTAAATAAAAATCTTTTATTTATTTCTTATGGAGCTTTGTATATTTATAACTTTGGATTATACAACAAATAATACTGTAATGCAAATGGAAAAATCTACAAAATTATGTAATTAACCAAGTTCTCGTTTTACAATACATTTTCATTTTCTTATAGTGTAGTAATTAATGTTATGTAATTATGTGCTTATATAATAATTTAAAATATAAATTTTTAATTACAATTATAAATTAAAATAGAATTTTTTATATTATTTAATTGTTCAATATTATTATATTATTTGATAGTTCAATATATGATTAAATACATTACAGATGAAAATCGTATCAAAACTATTCCTCGAGGAAGCTGACTATCAAAGATTACTCACGGTAATTAAAGATCTTTCGTTAGATAATTTGAAAAATGTCTGTGTTAGATTTGTAGATTTATTCAAACATTTTCTATTTTAAACAATCCTGTTTGACGAACTTTTAATGTGGTTTCATTAAGTGAGTGTTCTACTCGAAAAATACATTTTGCCTGTGAAAATTATAATGCTTAGGATTATTGATTTCTCTTATAAAATTAATGCTAAATAAGTCTGAATAACATTAACACTCTTACTTTATTAAAATATTCATTTTTAATTTTTTGTTTGTATATTACATTACTTTTATTCAGTTATATCAAAACTCTTTGAAGATAAAATGTCATTTTTGTAGCCTCTGCTGTTATTCTTCAATTAATAACCCTTATTTGATGTATTTATTTACTCATGAATCACTAAGTTGTATTATAAGTTTCTCTTCATTTTGGAAATTAGTACACTAATTTAAATTTTAATTTTCATTTTTTAATAAACTTGGTTATATCAAATTAAAACTGAATTAAATTATTTTCAGTTTCCTAACTTTTATTTTTAAATATATCTTTTTAAAATTACCAATATAATTGTAAATAAACTGTCATAAGGCTTTTTTTCATCTTGGACTTTCGCTTACTTAATAAATATTTATTAAATTATACCTTTTATATTTAATATGGACTTAAATTATGTATTTTAAATTTTTTCATTTTTTACTCATCTTATTAAAGGTTATATTTTAGTAATATCATTTTTTTATATTTAATTTCTTACTTAATTTATTGTTCTGAAATTTGAGGATTCAAGAATAAAGTTATAAATAAAAAAGCGTGATTTTTCTTTTAATGTTTATTATTTTTGTTACTTATAGTTTAATTACTTTAAGAATGTGTTTAATTGAGAAAAAATAATGATATTTATGATCAAAAGCAGTTTTAAATGAAATTAATTTCAAATTAACATGTTTAAAATATTTCATTATATGCTTATCTTAATCATTTAAAAAATTATGTGACTTAAATTTTAACAAAAATATCTTTTTTTACGGATTTATTACTTTCAAACATTTCAAAAACATTAAGATAATACATTTATTTTGATAACGCAATTTTATTTTTTGCAGACTAAGATCAAACTATGTAGTTATAGGCATTTTGAATATAACAAGCAATATAAGATGCACAAATGAAAGATAAAATAAATACATGATCAAGTAAAATATTTTTATTAAAACTTATATTTAAACTTTTATAAAATATTAAACAAACGCAAATGATACAATTATGCATATTTAAAATATATCAAAGCAAAAGGCGATTGTATAAAAATTATTCTTATTTAAATATTGTTATAGTGTCCATAACACATATTTCCCTTCACCCCCTTATATCAAAAATAATATGAACTCTAATCGTAAGCAATATCTCATAAAAATATTAATAAAATACTTAAGTTGGTAATCATATTATCCAGAAAACCTTTGTATTTTTCACGTCTAATTCAATTACGAAACTATTATAAATTAATTTACATAGCTCTTGATGTAACTTATTTCGGTATAATTCAACCTACATTATGAGCCGAACTTTTTATTAAGAACATTATAATGCCCTTAACATTTTCACAGCCTTATTTTTTTTATTATTTTTTTAATTGGACCATATTGTTTGGAAAAAAACTTTATATTTTAAGTAACAAATAAGCACGTTTTGAATAGTGATCTGCATAAATTAATTAACTTCTTTTACTATCAAAACTTATATGAAGGGAGTGTAAACTTAATTAACAATGATTTTTTATGTTACGCATTTAACAGAAGATTAAGATATGTAAATATCTTAAGCCAATAAACCCTTTGAAAACAAATTTGTGTTTTATAGTTTCAAGTAGACTATGAAATGAAGTAAAAGTTATTTTCCCAATTCCATTTCATAATCTACTATACTTGACTCTGACATTTAAAAGGAAAATTAGAATCAACACGTCTTTTATGACTTATTTCATAATATAGAATTTCATCTGAATGCATAATTTTTGTATACAGACTTAAATAGATATCATTATTAAGTATTCATAATACTAAATAGAAATTTTAATTTATTACTATGCTGCGTGGTATACGTCATCTCATGTTCCATATATCACAAATTTTTGTCACAAATATCCATTCAAAGAGATTTTCATTACTTAATTCCTGATAAGCTGCTTAGAATGCTTAACACACATGTTTAGGAAATTTTGCAATTGAAAAATTGTATTGTATGACATCTGCTAAACCAAAACCAACTGAAAAAAACAAAACATCTGATAAACTTTGAATGTTATAATCATAATAGAATGATACACAATATGATACATATAAACAGTTTATATTACATAGTCTTTATTTCTTAGTGAAGAGGGACAAATTTATAATTCAAAGTTTAATTTTACCTTCACTGAAATCAAACAATGTGAACCATTGGTTTGAATTGTAATTTTAAGTTTAATTAAGTTGAAATTATAAATTTTACCATACAAATAAAAAATAAATACAATAAATGCTCATTGCGCTAATAATTGTAGTTTAAAATATATTTGGCATAATTATTTAAAATTAACTTTTAAAAAAAATTTTAATCAAATTTAATTATTTATTTTTATTTCAACAATATATTTACCCTATATACATTGTTGAAGTTATACATTAGTTATTCAATGAACACATTAAACAATTTCTTTTATTTTCATTGATATCCGGCATTTAGGATTCTAGTTGGATATTTGTGAACAAATGCAAATTAATTGGAAATGTTGCCACAAAAATAAAGAAATTTATTAAATGCTTATTATTCTAAATAGTGTTAGCTAAAAATGACTTTAATGTAATTATTTTAAATAAAAAATTTTGAAATATTGTTTGACTCAAACTTTAGTTATTTATTTTCATTTTTATTTAATATTTACAGATGAGAATACATGCGAGATGTAAGCAAAATTTTTCATAAAAGATTTAATTGGAACTTTTTGAAGTAGAAATTTAATTCTCTTATAAAATTTGAATGGTGATGATTTTTATTCAATGAAATTATTTGAACAGGATGGTCCTTAAAAATCTATACGTAATTGAATAAAGTTCCATAATTATTTTTATTGTCATTATTTAAATAATAAATGCCGATTTTCTTAAACAAACTAGATTTATTCTAAACATTTACTATTACTAAAAATATATACATCAATTTTAAATATTTTTTTAAGTAATACAACTTATGAATGACAATTCTATTTGAAATTTTCAGATTTTATATTTACTTGCAGCACGATTCACTGTTTCCTTCTTCTATTGCCCCAAGTCCCATAAAAAATCTTCACAGTGCAAAGTGTATTTATCTCCCTCGTGATATTTACATTCCCTCGCCAGTTTTATTTTTCCCGAACTCTGAGCGCTTTTGAGTGGGCCAATATCTGCAGCCATAAGTAAATTCGGGGAAACCATATGCGTTAGGGAATATATATATCATGTCGTGTTTAAATGCAAGATAAAACTTCTTTTTATTTCCATTGTTCTATAAGAAAAGACAATGTTTCTCTATAGCAGAAATATATTTTTGATGAACCAATACATTTAGTTACGAAATATTATATTTAAAAAATATAAAACTTTTAATTTGGTAATCATAAACTTTATATAAAAAAATGTAAAAATTATATTCTGCTATTATATAATTTATTAGGCTTTAGTCAGTTTTTTTAATATTCATTATTTTATACCTTAATTTAAAAAATAATGTTTAAGTAATTTCTGTACACAAATTAACAATGCATATAATATAATTTTACAGCATTTAAAAATTAATTTTGTTTTATACAACGTTTTTTCAATGATTAATTATTAATACACTCTATCGTACAGTAATGTAAATGAAATATAACGTTAGAAATGCAATTTAATTCAAACAAATTGTTATCAAATAAATTTATCTGTAAAATACATTATTCATTTCAAATTTTCTATGCATACGATAATTATCAATTAATTATTCAAATTAAAACTTCTAAGAAACATTTTGCGTGGTTACTGATTTAACAAAAGATATTCTAAATTACCAGAAAATAAGCATGAGTATTTTGGACAAAAAAAATTTTTTAATTTTGTTACTAGCATTTCACTGTAAATTTTAATAAACTGAAACACCATTAAACATTTGAATTTCATGAGATTTGCAAAATTAAATTTTTAATATTTTCATTTCTTCAAAAATGTATAATATTTTCATAACTGTAAAAATTATGTAAGACAATACAAGAATGTAAAATATAATATAGCGAAAAATGATTATAAAAGACAATTTAAATTCACTGATCTTTGTATTATTCTTAAAACCTAAAAACGAATTACATTCTATTGCATTTGAAACATACATTATTGTTTAAATAAACTTTAAAGTTATAAAATACTTATTTGAAAATTAGAAATAAATGATTAAGAGCTTATATTTATTATTAATACTTATATTTATACTATTAAGAGCTTATACTATTAAGAGCTTATATTTATAAATAATAAATTGAAAGCAGAGATTTAATTTAGATTCCGCACGAATTTTAGGAGTTCTCTTTGCAGTTTAATACTAAATTGGAATATTTATGGATGTTTTAATAGTAAAGTTATTTCATAGAATAAAGTAGCCCAAGTGAGATATCGGTTTACTCGTACATTATTTAAATTTTATTCTCGAAACAGAATTGAAAAACAATCTTGAAAATGTTCATCGTTTTCACTGTTATCGAGTCGCCTGGCTGTTTTGCAACTATGTATGAATCTGTTTGTTATGCAGGTATTTACATTTTTTCAATGTATTCCATGCTTCAAGGAATAAAAGCTTAAAATATCGATCTAAGTACAGCTGAACAACACTGTGAAGTTTCGGTTCTTTCCAAGAATTCCTATGTGAATACTTAACAAGATGCCAAATCGAGCATATTTTTGGCCGTTGGAAAGACTTGTTACATTTATAAACTGTTCAATGGCTTTATTTGTTCCTTAACTGATGGTAGGAAAATGTAAAATAATTTTAATATTAAAATTAGCTCACAAAGATGATTATTTTTAGAAATGTTTTCTAGTCATTCGTTTATAAGTAAACAAATTTAAAAATAAGTTTCAGAGATTTACGAAGTTTTATAATATAAACTTTTAAATCCTTTTAAACCTTCAAAAATATTGCTTATGTGCCATGAAATTATGTATTTCAAACATTTTAACAATTTGATAACATAATCACAATCCTAACCCAATAACCACTCTACTTTGAAGTAATAAAATTAGAATTTATCACTAATTTTTATTATAAAACTGAGTGAAGGAAAAAAAAGGATAAGGTTTCATATTATTAAAGGAATTCAAAATACATTTTTTGTCGTATCAAGAGATTTTGTGGTATATTAAACATTGAATTGACAATAGTTCCAACAAAATTGCTCGAATGAAATAGTAATATCTTGACTTCAATTAGTTAATTATGTATTTCTTACCTTGTTATTTTGTGCAACTTTTTAAATCCAAGGAAAATATAATCCTTAAAATGAAAAATTAAAAACAAAATCTATTTAAGTAAGAACAACTATGATTACAGTGACATTTTCCATGATTTAAAAGAAAAAAAAACTTAACAATGAAAACTTTTATCGCAAAAAATAAATGTTAGTATCTAGTATGAATTAGTATGAAGTAGTAGTAGTTCTTGTAGGAATATTTTTATTTTAAATTATAAATTATTAAGGTTTTAAGATTTAGTAACATGACTTTTCTATAAATTAAGCTATAATATTCACATAAAAGACAAAGCAATCTAAATTACCAGAAAAAATAAAACTAATTTTAAAAAATTTCAAAAAATCAGGTTAAAACTTAAAGAGAGATATTCTTTTTCAATTTTACACTTTAATTGAAATAATTTTACCAATTCTTATAAATATCTTTCCTTGAAAGTAGCCGAGTGCTTGAGTTGAAAAGCTGGAGTACTAGAAATAGCTAATTATTTGGTCAATCGATTTTGTGCTATGCAAATATTTTATATATTTACTGAGAATAATTTTATTAAAGTCTGTAATATAATAACTATACAAATCTCAGAATACATTATTAAATAATATTTAGCCACACTTGATTTTCCATAAACACAAGAATAATTGCAGTAAAAATGGTTCACATTATGATACATTTAAAGTCTTTTGCCATGAAGCTTTAAAGTAAATTCCTTCAAACATGCATTATTTAGACTAAATGAGTATTCATTGATTAGATTTTTATTTATTTGCGGATTTCACTGAATTATTATAAGCGATTTTTATGACATTGAATCGTCTATATATAAATCGAAACTTCCATAATATTGATATACACTGGTTATTTAAAAATTATATACAAAAAAGGTTTATACAAAAAATTTAGAATTAAGATATATAACAACATAGAATAAGCTTTAGGTATTCCCCACGGTGATGGTTAGCAAGTATGTTGACGAAAGTTTTCTCAATAAAATATATCTCTTTCCTCTCTAGATTTATATTGTATCAAAAATATTTAGCTATATTTATGTTCTAAAGATGTAAATATGCTGGAGTTTTTCTTATCTATAAAAAATTTCATTAATTTCAATACTGATATAAAATAAGACTTTTATTTTCTTACATTTATTTTCATTTACATTTTCTAAATTTATCAAATAAGGTTTTTTTACATTCGCTTTCACTTTTCTATTATACTTTATAAGCAATATTTAATACTTTTTATATGAAGTATAAAATAAGTTGAAATATAAATATATTTATGTAAGTATTAATGATAAGATTATAACGGGCTTCTGATTTTAAAAGTAAAGGAAAACCTTACAATTTTAGAATGAGTCTTTTATCTTAAGTTTAAAAAAAAGTAAAATCCAAATACGAGTAGTTTTGTATATGAAGATCTATGGTGTTGATTTTTTCACATTTTATAAGTAAATTACTTTTTTAAATCCAAGATAACATACATTGCTTAACATCTGTGGTTATCATACCACTAGATTCTCAATATGCTTTATGAAAATATTTCATAATCAATCAGATAACACACTACATAATTACAACATAAAAAAAATATTTAATTCACTATAAAAGCATGTCAATGATAAAATTTTAAATAAAATATTTTTCATTCTAATAATAAATTTTATTTTGAAATAGTTATGACATAAATAATATAAAAACAATTGAAAAGCATTTATAATTTGCCAATTTGTATCCCATAATGCTATGAAAATCAATCCTTAAAATGTTGATTAAATAAAAAAATCATATTTACATTTTTTTCTTTATGATTGTCAAAAATATAATTGATATAAAGGCTTAAAGATAAATTAAATCTATTTTTACATTATGTAATAAATTCTTGAATTTTTCAAAATATTTATCAAATTCAATTAATAATATTTATTCCTGTGACAAAACAATCAAATGTTCTGTTATTCTGTAAGCAGTAAAATTCTTTTAATATATACAGTAGCTATTAAAAATATGAAATTAACAGTAATAATACGATTAAATTAAGAAATAAGAAAGCAAACTTTTATATTCATATTTCATTAACCTACAGAAAGTAAACAAACAAATTATCTTCTTTTCCTTAAAATTCCCTAAGCTAATACACGAATGTAAATATATAGTATTTATTACATAAGATAAAGAAGAAATTTTAAAAAAGAATGGTGAAATTTTTATAAGTCCATTTCATTTTTATTCATGTTAAATTTTTATAATACATAATATTAAATTAAGCAAACTGAGAGTTTTAGATGGAAATAATAAAACTGTTCTTGTAATCAAATACTAAAATACCGAAAAATATTTATCTAAAAATATCTAAATAAATATTATTATTAAATGTCGTTTCTTTCGGAATATAAATTTAATTTTATTGCACAAAAAAATCTATTGAGAGTAATCATGGTTAATTTCACTACTCACAACCAATTAATTAAGTCGATATTTTAAAGTGCAGGATTAATGTGAGATTTAAAACATTTTCTGTCAAGATAATTGAATACATGATTTGAAAATGGGTTACATACAGATTTACATTACTAATGTGTCTTATAATCTACAAAACATTTTTCCGGTTTTATCTTTAAAAACACTTGTTGATATATTTTCAACAAGAATTTAAAAAATACAAAATTTTCATAACATTAATGTAAAAAACATTTTCATTAACAGAAATTAATGGAAACTTCTCTAAGGTTTTAAGATAATTTGCTATGTTTTTAAAAAATATAGTTGAAAAGAATTAAAAGAAATGTTTATTTCCCTCATGAGCATAATAAACATTATCCTTATAAACAATGAAAATACGAATATTTCTAAGTTTTCTTTCAAAGACATTATTGTACTTATTCTCAATTATTGTTTGTGTACGCGATATGATTAAAAATTCTACATGAAATCTAATTTTATATTTTTCTTATTATTAAAATGACACAAATTTTATTTCTGAATAATTAATTGAAACGAAGCTGTACCTTTTTGTCAGACGTTACTAATATATCCCACAGATTTATAACAAGATAGCATGAGATTGAAAAATATCGGAGGAATTTAAAATTTAAATTAGAAATGCAAATAATACATTTTCCTACTTCTGTTTATTTAGAACAATATGGTACTAAATGTGAATAAATAAGGTGAATAAATAAATATTGCTTTGTCCTGTATATTTGATAAAGTTTTATTAGATTAGGAGAATCAATATTTATTATTTGTGTTTTTCTAAGCACTGATTACTTTGAATTATTTAATTTTAATAAAAATAAAATCATATTATCTAAATGGTCATTATCATTTTTCATAAAAATAAAAATTTATATCTAAACATTAAATAGCTTTCAATTTTATGATTAAAATGCTAATTTTAAAAAGTGTAAGTTGTAACTGTAGATAATTTATTTTTCCATTTCAAACAAATGGAAAATTAATCTACTAAAACATATCATTACCAAACATTTGTGAGCAATGAGAAAACAGAAAAAATCATATGGTTTTATGTAGTTTGTTTGTTATGAAATTGAACAATTAATGAACTTATTTGCAGCAATGCTCAAATGCATTTGCATGAAAATAAACATTTCAATTCTGATATTTGAAATACTTGCTTTAATTACATCACCTCTACTGTACGAAATTGACATAAATCGTCTCAAAAATGTACTATTATAATACAACAACTTTCTAAATCATAGTGTAAATAAAGTTAAAACATCTTTTCTTAGAAACAAATGGGGAATTATTAAACGTATATTTTTAATGATAAATTTCTTAAATGTATTTCTTATTTTTAAGAATAATATCTTTATGTGCAAATTTTTCTTTGGTAAATATTAAAGAAAATGTATGTTTTTAAAGATAAGTATTCCAGAAATATTTGTTAATCGTAACAAGGCATAATCTTGTTTTTCAAGATTAAAACTCATTCGTTATCGACACATTTTTCTACTTTCATACTTTGAATGTCTCTTACATGTCACTTCAGATATACTTTTTTAACGTTTTGTTTTAAATTTTTAACTTTCTTACTGTATGAAAATAACAGGGCAATCAATTATTTTAGAAATATCTTGCTTATCTATCCTATGAAAGTAAGATCCATCTCTTCCCAGCACAAACTACATTTTCAGTGGATCACATCGTATGTTAATACCTACGAAAACGAATTGGTTGATATTCTTTCGAGGGATCATTTTTTTCGTTTTTTCTTTCAGAGTTCACATATTTAAAGTTATTCTCGTGGAAAAAGACCAAAAATAAAGAAAATTGTTTAATAACTCCACCTCACAAGTGGTATAGAGACGAAATATTTCCCTGTCTCTCCATTGTGACCGATAGATCAAAACATATTTGACCCAACTTGCTTGTGGGCACTTGAAAGGTCCCACATATTCTGGGGGAACCAAGAGTTTTTATGTCTATCCTTAATGTCAGAAAGAACAGTTATCAATTCAGCACATTTTATACTGCTTTGAACTGACTCGGAGGTTATTCATAATTGTTCACTTATCATATTGGACTTTCTCAATGTCAAGGATTTCATTGATCTGGTCTGATTCCTTATGACCAGATGGAATATTAGTAAAACCAACAAAAACAGAAATATCTTGCACATTGCAAAAGATTCAAAGAAATATTGTATACACAATTTTCCAAATATAGGCTTTTGATAAATATTGTGTATAATTTCTCTGATAATAATGTGATCTCCTTAATCTATAATTATTTTTAGTCACTAGAACATTGAATTAGTCATAGTTTCAAGACAAATTTCATTTTCTAGTAATTATTGTAACTAAACAAATATGTTGCAAAAACTTGTAAATCATATTTTTCATTAAAGTGGTCATTTTGTAAATGAAACATTTATAGTATTAATACATCTCATTATTTCTTCACCGAAACGAAATCTAATATTGATAATAAGTAAATATAATAGAGTTATGAACATATGATTTTAATTCCCTTAATTCCTTTTTTAGCTCACAAAACACCTTATAGTTTTTGATCGTGGATATTGTGTTTGTTATTCACTTACAACTTATAAACATTATTTCATAACATACATTTCACTCTACGAAATATTTGGTGTCACAGAATCTTGCAGTGGACGTGTGGATTTGTGTAAACTTTCAGTGGACACTTCTTATGAAAAAATGATTGATGACGTAGATACAATGACAAAATGTGACTTTATTATAATAAATTTATAGCAATTTAATTTTGAGTTATAATTCCCTGGTTGAGGATTGGTCCATGTAATTTGAGTAAAACTCAGATCCTACTCATTATTAAATGAGTGAAGACTGCTTTTACGTTTCTACTTTATGTCTGAAAATATATTACATCGTGTTAAAAAAATCTTTATAACTTCTTTTATACGAAAATTTGATTGCAGCTTATCACTTATTGAAATGATTTCCCTGAGGACAATATGCAATGGATATTCAAATTCCCTACAAATGGTTTCTATTACCGTACGTCAATACGGTTAATACGGTTTCTACATGCTAATGACTGCAATTTTATTTCACTGTTTTCCATAAGTAAAATAAATACACTGAAGAACATTAATCTTCATTTTTGAGAAAAATGTGAATTATTATTTACTTACCAAATCTATTTATTAGTAATTAAATTATAATTTGATCATAAGGATAAAGTTGATTAATACTAGACCTGAATTAAAAGCCCAAGATAAAGTAATGCTACTTATTTTACAACAAGCACTATATTCAGTGAAAACTTTTAATAAATATTTTCATTAAAGTTGTGTTTCTTGAACTAATTATACAAAAATATATTTAGCAATCTTGCATTATTTCGCATTTTATTGCGAAATCAAATGATTTTGAAATATAAATAATGTGGATAATATCTAATATAAGAGATTTTCTATCGAATTGCAAGAGATAAGAGCTCAATCTTTATTATAATGTCTGCCTATATATTTTCTACAAGTACTTAGGATAAATATTCTGGAGCTTTTCAACATTATAGAGACATTCTCATTTGTAAAACTAAATTATTCAGAATGATATTTACAAGAAAATCAATTTTCTTCGCATCATATCTTTAACAGAATATTTTTCCAAGATAAAATGTTAACTTGTATATCACGGAGAAAACTCTTTTCAATTTATTTCCCAATAAAGTGAAAAATGTTCTGTTGTAATAAATGCAAATTCATTCAGTCCTTAACGATAAGAATATAAAATGTACAAACTTATTCTGTTATCTCGAAGCACCATAGAATAATATCCTTTTTCCTGATTTTATCAGGGAAAATTGACATATGGCTTTAGATGAATAACATATCTTTTTTTTTCATGTATTTATCTTTTCTTACCCAGGAAATATTTTCTTAACTTGAAATATTTTTAAGATCTTTAGTTGCCTTTAGAAGTTATATTAGAAGAAATAATATTTAATAAAGCAACAATGGAATTAAATATTGAACTAATCAAAAAATAGGAATCCTAAAAACTTTTGAAAAACATTAAACACATCAAATCATTTTAAAGTAAAATTCTAGTTTTATATTATGCAATTAATAAAAAGATTTGATTGAACTTATGTTTTAATCAATTGTTTACAATTTTTGCACGTGCACAATATGAAATTTGATTTTTAACTTTTCGTATTAATTTTAATTTTTATACTGAACTGAAAATTTTATTAAATGTTTTCATTTTTAATCATTACTTTGATTACTAAATAGTTTAATTATTAATATATTTTTTTGCCTTATTTTTTATTAAGTTACATTTTACATTTAATTTGAGTCTAAAATAATAATTATTCTTAAGAAATACATTTTTACTCAATAAATTCATTGATCAAAATCAACTAATTCTATCAGTCA
>JAPDSC010080809.1:0-20740 GCA_026290005.1 Latrodectus geometricus
AAAAAAAAATGGAAAAAGCATTTAAATCATCCTTTCCGATTTAAACTAACCATAAAGTGGATATCATGATTTATTTATTCCTTGCATAAACAATCAAATATTAATATTTAATGTTCTTTACATGCTACATGCAATAAATTTATCTTTACTTAATGATTAATAAGTATTTATTTTTAATAGCGGTATCAAAAGAGACAAATCTCCAATAATATAAAAAATAACCAATCCCACTAAGATATTGGCCAACATTTTCTTTCCAACTGCTCACTGAAGAGCTAATCCCACTAAAAAATTTATTTGTTTTTGATGGGTAGGCAAAATTGTATATTCAACTTTATTGGTGAAAACGATTATTTGTTTAACTCACAGACCAATTATAAGTAAAATAAAGTGACATACGCATGATCTTAACTGTAACGAAAGAAACAATCACTTAATAGTTTTAAAAAAAAAAAAAAACGAATACAAATTTTATATGTAACTGTGACGGATGTAAGAGTTTGTACACGAAAAATATATAATGCATTTTAATCATCCCGAAAAATGGTATTAGTACAATCTAAGAAATAAATTGATTTTATTTTTGTTCTTACACTTTTACTTTTATTTAGAAATATGCGCAAAAAAAAAAATAAATAAATAAAGCGGAAATCAATTATTTGTGTTGTTTTCTATAAATAAAAAAGCAAACATTTAATCGTTAAGGCAAAATAAAGTAATAAGTTCGTGCATTTTAGATTATACTAGGAGTAAATTGATTAATTGATGAGAATAAAAACATTCACATTTTCCTTTGTTTGTTCTCTTAATAAATATCTTGTTTAATATATTCATTAACATTTTTATAACAATGTCAATACACACATACATGTAAGTGTATGTATTACGTTTGCTTAAGTTGATCATGTGATTATTTATGATATTCTCAACATTAAGGAAGGGCATGCCTCTTATTTTTAAAGCTTTTCTTCTATATTTGATGAAACAAAAGGAATTTTTTACCAAAAAAGATTCTTATTGTTAATCATACTTTTTGTTTCCTAAACAAGTATTGTTATAGAGAAATTTGAAATCTGTTCCTACAATAATCAAATTTCCAGAACAATTTGAATTTTAGTGGTCTAGATTTTATTGGCTCAAATATCATCAGAATGAAGATAAAAAGAAGATGCTACCATTCATTCAGGTGGTAGTCAAAGCTGCTAAATTTTAGGCACGTTGAAGGGGAAGCTGTCTTAGGAAATTCGCATATTGTTAAATAATATATATATATATATATATATTTCATTCGAAGATTGTTTAATATTTGAAACAAATATAAATACAGTAAAGCAAATCAGATTAATTTTTAAATATAGTAAAAACATAAAGCATATGACTGGTATACAAAGTGAAATTTACAAAAACAAATTTTAAAATTTGAGTAACACACATTTAAATAATTATATAGATCACAAGGAAAAAAATTGGGCCGCGGTGGTCTGGTTGGTTAGGATGATGTTCTCGTTACCAAAAGGTGGTGAGTTCGAATCTCGGCTTAGCCTAAGATCCGTCGTGTTCACTAATGGTGACTGGGGCACGTAAAATATGACGGGTCACAATGTCCTCCATGTTCCCATTACAAATTAATACCTCTGGGGGTGGTTGGAGCCAGGCTTTGGGTCATCACTGGTTTCAATCTCTAAATTGGAAGATTCAGATGGTGCTACTTTCTATTTAAGATTGGTAGCTGCCATCTATGAGTCAAAAGTCGTACTTCCACCTTGGTATGAGGGTGCTCTACTCAAATAACTCAAAAACGAAAGACGCTCTCTCTGTGACTTCAATAGCCTAGTCTCTGACGGGCAGGCTTGGCCTTGCCAAGTGTCATCAGAAACAACAACAAGGAAAAATCGAAAAAACTCACAATAAATCAATTAAAATGAAGTATCAACATAACCATCTTCATCGGGAGGTGATATTGGTATGAAGTATGGTTTTTCTGCAATGCTAATGTCTAAATTAAGCCATTTCACTCTAAAGACATACCGAGAAATTTTTAATACCTTATTTTCCTGAATATAATCTGCAGATTATGCGTTAAAAAAGTTTCAAATTTTGTAATGCGTATTATACTCCTCCGCCGATAATTTGATGAAATAGCTTCTCCATCACAAAAACTTTACAAGAAAGTTTTGAAAAAATGTGGTTTATGTTTCATAAAACAAATAATAGGTGGAGCCACAACACGACTGATTGATTTTAGCTGTAGTCTGCTTTGTCCAATTACTTTCAAAAACGAATTCTATTCCTCGAAGATATTACAGTTGCTATTCGCTAACTTCATTTCGTATTTTGTCTTGATGTGAGCCGTTTCGTACTGAAAATATTCAAAATCACATATCATCATATGGAAGCGAAAACGTTGTTCAGCAGATTTTAAATTAAAAGCTATAGGGGAGGCAAATAACAAAAATGGCGACAAATGTATGATTGTAAAGTGAAAAATAAAATATGCGCAGTACAAAAGATAAATATATCCAATGCGCAGTTCGGAAATTATCCATTACTTTTATTTAATTATTAACGAATCAAATAAATTTTACTTTTTAAATATGTCTAACTTCATTTTAGAAGTTATTAAAAACTAAAAATCGATAAATTTTATTAAAATTTTCTAAAAGTTATCGCTCTAGATCGATCTCGTGCCTTCATCTCAATTTATCGCATTTTGCGATGAAGTGGATACAAATAGATCTTTTTCATAATAAACGTTTTTACTGTACAATTTATTATATTTTCATACTATGTATTTTTTTATTTTATTGGACAACCACATTATCAGCAGTATATGTAAATATATACTATTTTTTTTTCACTCATTTTAATTTTTTTTTTTTTTAATTTTACAGAAACACTAATACTCTTACTCGTAATTTATGAAGTTTACTTTTATATAGGAAGAAAGAAAACCATTTTATTTGGACGAGGGATTATTAATATATTGGATGCAAAATTTATAGCAGACTCATGAAAGAATTTATATGGTACACGATATTAACGAAGCAAATAAAAAATGCAAATCAAATTTAAGGCTGGTAGTTTCAATATATCATAAGAACAAAACTAATTGCAGCCAAAAAAATTTCTAAGTGATTGATATATAAATCAGGATGACGTGGAGATATGATCCATGCATGTTTTTAAAAACATTTCCATCTGGAGCTGACAAGTCATTGAGTTTGGGCATGAGAGCCATTATTTAGAATTTTTGTTAGTACAGACTTTGTGAAGTAGGGAAAACCTTTCGCTGAGTACACAATGTTTTCGTATTTAAAGGCAGACTTTTAGTCTTAGTGCTTTAAAATAATGTGCTTTACGTGATAAACTCTTTTACAACAAAATTTTAGTATTCCCTTACAGTAATTGCTTGGAACATTAAAGCATTTTCAGTATCTGCAGTTGAGATATATCACGCAATTTTTGCGTAATAAAGAATAAAATTTCCACGCAATTAGCTCCAGATTTACGATGAAGATTTCGAGTTCTTAATAATAAATCAAAAGTCTCCTCAACGAATGAGATTGGAATATTGACTGAGGTTTTTCACATAATTATATAATTTGAGACTTATAATAAATTTACATTAATTTGATGATATAGTCTGTATTTTGTTTTCTAACTATGGCAAAAGTCCAACACCATTTGATGTAAATCAAATTTAAATTTTAGAATCGGGATTAATGGATAAACTTGTTTACGCGATAGGAGTGTCATAAAAAAACAACTGATGTTTTTCCGCCTTATCCCAACAGTCTCAAGGAATTATATAAGTGACAAGCATTAGAAATTTCTACTATTATCTGACATGCTTGATGGTGAAATAGTATAATATGAGATTTGCTTGGTTTATTGATCGCTCAATGGTCGCTTTTTACACACGAAGATTAATTAGACCGAGATCTACAGCTTTATGTGGATTTCGAACCACTACAAATATCCAAACCTAAAGTAGGATTCGAATCCGTAAAATATTGAACCGAAGGCTCTAGTATTCGGCTACCAGATCGGCAATTTACGGAGATGCCAGCATGCTTCTTGATGTAAATCTTGATCAAACATATCTGGGACAAACTCGGACAACGAATTTCTGAGAGGATAAGTCATCTACTGTCCAGGACTTGGAGATTGCATTTCTTCAGGAATTGAAGATAATTACTCAAACTCTTGTTAATATCGACACATTCCTGAAAATATTGCGTGAAGATGTCTTAGCAATTTAAAGAGAACTCATACCATGCTGAGCAACCCATAATTTCTAAACATTGCGTTTTTTATAATTTACCTGCTAACAAATTGTTGTTCTAAAGTCTCTTTCAATGGTCTCATTATCATGCTAAAGAATTAATTCTCGCAAAATTTCTTATTACTTTTTTCTTCATTGCATTTTTACACACGTACACTTTATATACCCATGCATAGTTTTCGTTCAACAGTAGGGTACTGTTATTAGTTCTCCCTTCTTTATTAGTTCTCCATAATATTTTTGAGCAGTATATTTCAAAATCAAAAGCATTTTTAACAACTGGTCTTCACTTTGATATCATGACTTAGAGAATTTAATGGATTGAATATGAAACCAACCATACAGTAAAAAAAAAAAATAAACTCGTAATTTTAACAAAAGAATTTAGATTTCTTTTTTGTGTCAGAGACCATCATTTTTTCGAACTTATGTAAAATTAAAATTATTTAATGCAGTTATGTAATATGAAACAAATGCTTGGAAATGTCTTTCGAAACGCTTGCAACTTCAATGTAGGTCAGTGGCAATTCACTGAAAACATTGAGACAGCTGTTAACTACGAACAACGGAAGCACTGCAATTGGATTGTATGAAATTTATTATAATTTGAATCAAGGAATTTTACTTATATGAATTTTCTTTATCTACCATAATGAATTGACAGAAATCGAAATTTGAGGATTGGCTATTTTATTCTTTAAATTTAATTTCAAATAATAGATTATATTTGAAATGCCTTCAGAATAAATTTCATTCAAAAAATCCGAATATAATAAATAAACAAGATAATTTTCACTGCTATCGTTTTTCTATTGTCATCGCGTATTCAGAGTTACAATTATTATTATTTTTTTTTTCAATTTTCGCCTATTCACCATGTTTGCAATTATTATAGATCTTTTAAAAATGTTGCAGACAAATATCGTCTTTCTTTCGTATCACCCAGTCCAATTTATTAGATTGCAGTTCTGCATCATATTTGATTTAAGACGAACTATTTGGAAAAAAGTAAGTGTATTTCAAAACCATATGTATAAAAAAATTAGAAATTATAACGTAATTTCTAATTTTTTATATCCGTAACAGTTCAGTCTAAAGCTTATCGATCATAATGTAGGATATTTATTAAACTATAATGATAAAGGAATATTCTTTTAATATAAATTTCAGTTTTCATCAAAATTTTTGATCACAAAATTATGAGAGGGATATAAATTTAAGAAGAATCTTCATTCCAATTATATTCCTTCAAAAAGATGAAATTTTGCTTTCAATATATTAATTTAACCATTGAATTTTATCTGATTATTTTATCTTCATGTCTGTTTGTTTTTTTAAATATAATTTAACGTCAAAACATTTATCGTCAATGGAACTACTACAAAGAATTGTTTATTCTTATCTGGATTCTTTTTAGAATCCAACTAGGAAATTGATATTAGATATAACACATTACAAATTACTAGGAAATACATACCACATTGATTGTATTTATTTAAAAATAGTGTTATTTTTCTAAACAATATTATCGTTGCTTTGCTACGCAATAAGGTGATTATAACGATTTAATCGAAAGTAAAATTGAAGATGTGTTTGAAAGTATATTCCATTATTTTTATAAAGAGAAACTATAAATAATAAACTTTATCAAGATTTTAAAAAAATAATAGACACGCCCCATTTCCTGGATGAAGGCAAACTATGTGCAGAAGATAGTGCTTTTAGTTAAGCAGACTAGTACTGGAAAAATAAATAGACTAAATTTCAATATTATCTTAACAGACATTTAAATTTTAAAAGCTTAAGAAATTTAAAATTTCAACAAAGAAAGAGATAATCTTCTTTATCTGTCTTAAGAGAATTCATTAAAACAAGCATTGTAGATCATGAGTTTAAACAATAGATATACTGAAAGAATATATTGTTGTTGTTGTTGTTACTAATGACACTTGGCAACGCAAAGCCCGCCAATCAGAGACTAGGCAAATGTAGTCAGAGAGAGAGAGCATCTTTTGTTTTTGAATAGAGATCCCTCATCTGAACGTTGAAGTACGACTTTTAGCTCATAGATGGCAGCACCATCTGAATCTTCCAATTTAGAGATTGAAACCTAAGAAGACCCATAGCCTGGCTCCAACCACCCCCACAGGTATTAATTGGGAACTTGGAGGACATTGCGACCCAACATATTTTACGTGCCTCAGTCGCCATTAGTGAACACGACGGATCTTAGTCTAAGCCGAGATTCGAACTCACCACGTTTTGCTAACGACAAACCAACCAGGCCAACGCGGCCTGGCGCTTGAAAGAATATATGATTAGAATTATAAACAAAATTAAGTTCGAACGAAAAAAAAAAAAGATCTATGTTTATTGCTCAATTAACTTTTGAAAAAAATAATATTTTAATGCAACAAAGAATTTTAAAACACAGATAAAATTTAATAAATTTAAAAATCTTATTGTACATAATTTTGTACTTATAAACAAATTATTGTACATAATTTTTTTTTTCCTTGAAAACACTAAGAAATTTACGATTGGAATTTTTAATTTAATTTTCTTCATAAAAATATTTTCATAACAATTAAGTATTTATTATGATTTATAATTAAGTAAAATTTATTATGATTATAATTAAGTATTTATTATGGTATTTTCATTATTAAAATTTCCATTTTTAGTCTCCCAAACCCCTACGTATTTAACAAGCTTTTCCAAGTCATAAGATAGGAATTACTTAATATGATATATTTCTATTTCATTAATGCACACATAAATTTTTATAACATAATAACGTTTACAAAAACATAGTTTACTGAATTACAACATTTAAAATAATGCAGTTAAATACAGTTAATACATAGCTTACAGAAAAAATATTTTCACAGATAAAAATAAAAGACAAATAATATTAAATCATTGCAAACGCATTTTTTGATATAAAGAATTTATATTAAACATCCTTCAGCTTTTATTTTTTATATTTTTTATTGTTTAACTTAAATTTTATTATTACTTCCAATATTATTCATTTCTTGTTTTTAAATGACATTTGACATATTAAATGTTATACGTAACTGGCAAATGGGAATAAAATTATTCTCATTTGGGTGCCAGGGCATATAGGAATAGAAGGTAATGAAAGAGCTGATGAACTTGCAAAACATGGATCCTCTTTCAATCCAATAGGAATGGAACCCTTTTGTGGGATCAACATGAAGACTACAAGGAAGGCCATTCAAAAATGGGAAAAACAGGAGATGAACAAAGTTTGGCGTGATTCTCCTGGACAGAAACATGCAAAAAGTATGATTTTCAACTCATCTGAGAAAATTGCATCTGAAATTCTTAGACTCCCAAGATTGAAGACTCAAGCAATTGTAGGCTTCATTACTGGGCACTATCATTTCAGGAAACACCTTCATACAATGGGACTTTTTAAACAGGAACTAATTCGTAGGAAATGCCACGCAGGGGTAGAATCAGCTCATCATATCCTATATGAGTGTGATGCTCTTGCCCTTACATGATTCACTACTCTAGGTAATCCGTATCCTAAAAGAGTTACATCTTAACTCCATTGAGGACCTATCAGACTTTATAAACAAAGTAGGTTACCCAAGACAATGGAACTAGGAAAAAATTGGAGCATGGTACAAAATGCAACAATGCAGAGGTGCCACATATCTGACAAGCTCAAAAAGAAGAAGAAATGTTATGCGTGTGAATTATAAAAAGTTATAGAATACATTGTTTGTTCAAAAAAACATTTTGATACAAAATAAAATTTAGTAAGAAGAATTATTACTCAATTAATTTTATTTTAATTGTAGTATGATTATTTATTTATTTAAAGTTAACTTCAATAAAATATATTTTAAATACATTAAATTTTATTCTCAGCATCATGCACCCACGCCTCAAAAATATAAAAATTCTTATATTTGAAACAAAATTATTTTCAGACAATACTAATCATTTTCAAAACAATCAATTTGTAACAACAATTTTAATGCAATATACGACTTATGAAACGTAATTTTGAAAGATATCACAAATTGAGATGAATGAGGGAAAGAAAGAAGGAAAATGTTCTATAAACACCTGAAAATGAAAGTTGAAGATGTCAAGCATTATACTAAGTATGATAAATAGTATAGTTAGAATGAAAATAATCCTAATTATAAAATAGATTAATTATTTGATAATTTCCTAAGATGAATTTTCTTAAAATATTACAGATTTCATTTAGAAACAGACTTAATTGGTTTGTCTTTTGCAAGCTCATTTACGTAAATTGCTATTTATATTTACTTTTCAGTTCAATGATTTTATGTCACAGTAGTTAGTTTTTCCTTTCTAAAAATTTCTATGAAACTCTACTTTTGGATCGATCTTGTGAAATAGATTTTAGATCTAACGGCTGATCAAAAGCATCGTAACTGATTGCCAAGCATTTTTTCTATGGCAGATGTTCACTCAGTCAGCCGTTAATACTAATCAAAGCTTGTTTAAATCAATATTTGTAGATTATCAAAAGCATACGAATATAAGAATTAAAAGTTATACTTTTTAATAATCGAATCTTCTTTTTAAATTAGTTTTTTACGTAGCTCAAATGGATGATATAGATTATTTTTTCAGTATTTACACTCAAAGCAAAATTTAATTTCGAAAATTAATGATTATTTTAGATGCATAATAGATTAAAACACATTCAGTTCGAAAATGAGATTTTAATTTTAAATTCGTCTCTCTCTATTTATATTTGCTGAAATACACGAAAGTTTACTTTAAAAGTTTAAAAATAATGGCATTTTCAAACTACTTTCGATGGTGTTATTGTTAAATAAATTTAAATTGTGCTCAGCACCCTCTCTCTCTATAAAAATACATCATTGAGTACATTGGCTTGAAAATAGCGTGTACTAATATTTTATAAAGTTATTCAAATGTACGTTTATTTTTTGCTTTTACTTGATTTTTAGTATAGAAAAAATGTTTTCCATCATTTCCGTGTTTCTTTACCTCTCTGCGATGACATATTTATTTTAAAATTAAAAAAGCGTATTCAACTATATTTTTACTTATAAAAGTGTTTTGTAATTAAATATTTGGTTTATAGTAGTTTTTCTTTTGTGAAATCTTAACCAATTTAAAATATATTACTGAATTGCACAATCAATACTGCTATTTTCATTTGATTCAATAAGACTGCAAATTGTCAAAATGTTTTCAGAAAAAATGTGTATATATTTATTTATTTTTTATAAATATATAATATATGTAAGTACATAACAAACTTAATTTGGATCTCATTAGAACTACTCTTACATTGATGATGCTAAAATTTGTGTATTAATCTTAAGGACATTATTTAATATGTTACTATCTTTAAGCTAATTTATTATGCACATTTTTCTTAATAATTAAATTTATATGTAACATTATTATACTATCCTTAAGTGAATGATTTGCTATAATTAACGTATCAATATTATTTACCAACTGTAAACAAATTAGAACTTAAATTTTTTAAAGCATATTCTTAACTCAGCAAAAATGTGAAATTTTTTATTTATGTGTATCTTATTATTTTTTATTCTTGTAACTTTATTTTCACGTTTATTGGTTTATTTGTTATTATTTTTTATAAAACTACTATTCGAAACATATCAATATTAAAGATTTCTATCAATACTTTATTTGTATAAACTTTTCACAAGAGAATAAAAACAATAATATTTTCTTAAAAAGTACAAGTTTATAAATACTTGTACAAAAGTACAAGTATTTAAAAAGTACCAACGATCCAAATTTTACTAACAGTAAATATAAATCCGTTCTAAACTTTTCTAGAAAATATTTTTAATTAGCCATATTTTTAGATGTCAGCACTTCTCTCCCAACATCCAATGAGCGCCCTCTACTGGTCAGTAGTGGAACTCTTCAGTAAAGGCCAAGACTTTAAAACTTCGGCAGCTAATTCCATACCTCTCCGTATGTAACTGTAATGTTTGATTTAATGCTTATCTGTGCTGTGAGTAGGTTAAAAATAAAAATATGCCTACCCTGAAACTTTTGACCCTTTACTTCCAAAATTCATAAGCCCTTATAAAAGGCACTTCTCTTAAGAACTTTTTAGAATGAATTCGCATCCAAACTCGCATATCTAGGAAAGACTTTGAGTTCGAAGAATTTATTGAACCAAATAGTTCTCTCGACATTTCTAGCTCTTTTGATAAAGGACAGCACCGTTAGGCCCTTTTTACTACGCTGTTTTGGAATCACGAAAAAAAAAAATAATATTCAGTCTACTTTTCTCACCAACAATTGTTAAATAAATACATTTAAAGTTTATGAATTCTAAGTGAAAAATTAAATTACAATATCGTATATACCGAATGTAAACCTGTTAATTGTAAGGGATTTTCATTAAAACCCTTATATATTCTGGAATTTTCTTCATACGAAAGGAAAATTCGCTTTTATAATGAAAACTTTATGTTCACTACATACAATTCATGATAACAGTATCATATAAAAAGGAAAAATAATTGAAGCTTGATAAAAATTTATTTTCACTTTATATAAAGTGACTATTTGCAAACGTTACTTAACACAGTTAAATAAAATCTTTTTTAATTATATAATACATATTCCTATCTTCAAAATTAAATGGAATTAATACCTTATAATTTAGAATCTGAGACAAAGAAAGAAAATTGGGTAAAATAATAAACCAAAAACAAAAAAATGAATTAAAATTAGAATGGCTGGTTTATTTATACTAGGCTGTTTTTGAAAAATGATTTCTTAATAAAATATTCATTTTATAAGCAAATAAACTAAATTTGGATAACTTAACAAGATGGATAAGGTTCTTAATGTTTCCTAATGAATCTAGTTTCGCTCACAGGAAAGAAAACACCAACTGTTGAAACAGACAGTGATAAATATTAATCTGTGGGTCGTGATAACCGATTTGAGGTTCAAATCATTACCAGAGGCTTGAAAAATTTTATGAGTTAATAAACCTCCATATAGAAATACAAATCTATGTCTATCGTGAAAGCAATTCTAGAGTAACGTATTTTATGTGTAAATAACACCCACACTAATGTGATATAAAATAAATTCAGTGTAAATTGAAAAAAATTAAATGATTCTTTCTTTTTAAGTTGAAATGATTCTATTTGCATTTTAGAGAATTTTTGAAAAAAATCAATTTGTTTCTGTGTTTGCTTTCTCATTAATGAACTTTCTTTTTACCTACAAGGTTGGAAACTATAATGTATCACTCTATCTCAAGTCATTAAAGAAAATGCGGAAGAAGTTGAAGTGCAAAAATTGTAAGTATACATACTGCAATGTGCAAAAATCTCAAAGCATGTATCTTTTCTTAAATGTTACCACATGATCCTTTATTGAACCAAAATTATGGAATTAAAGTCACTTTGGGAAACTTTTAGGAACCTTATTTACTTTAAAAGTTTTGAGAAGAAACCAAAGACCAGTATCTTTATTCTCTATTATAAGTCAGAGTCATGTGAATACCAAAAGTCAGAGTTTTTTTATAATATTACTTGTGACACTTGCATCAGAAATACTTAAGGCACACATTGGAAACAGAAAAATCCTATTTGTTGCAAAACTTTATATAAATATATAAAGAGAGAGATAGAGATAGAAAGAGAGACAGAGTAATAAGAAGAGACATAAAGTCAAAATTACTTTAATTTCATATTTTGGCGATTTAATTATAATTATGAATTAATTTTGATTGAACTATTTCTACTCATCGTTTTTAAATTCCAGAAAAAAATCTTCACTTTAAGCAATATGCAGAGATTTTAGCTGTTATTTTGTACTGCAATGAGGCGATTCGAAACTTTTAATTAAGTATTCAAAATGGGTTAAGTTGTTCCATTTAAAGCTGTTCTATTCCTTTATTTTTTGAGGTGAAAAAATACAATTGAAATTTTTTTGACTACATATATATATATATGTTTACATAAATTTATGAACTTTTCTAAGCAAATGTGTATACGGTGTGATGAACTTCTTTAAGAATAACTGATCCAGTGAACAACTACCACTTTTGGTTCATAAAAGAATACTTAAGCAGGTGAATGTAGAGAGTTTGTGTTCTACATTCGACAACTGTATTTGTTAACCCTGCCAAACGATCTGAAATATACTTCATTCGCCTAAGACGAAACCAGTTATGATGGTCTTTCGATAAATAATAAATATAAAGATAGTTTTCATGTAGGTGGTGGACATTCATGGACCATGATGATAACGTGACCAAGATTTTGATAGAATGGCAAATTCTCAAAATCATGACTAGTGGTGAAACCATTAGCTCCCAGTTCTTGGTTAAGCTACAACTTATAGGAATATTAAGTGCTAAATATGACCCAATTAGTAATTCAAAGCTCCATGATCATTGTTTTCTTCACATGCTATCAAAACTATTGAGAAGATTCATTTCTAAAATGTGAAACCAAAAAAATGTAGCTTCAAATTCCACCATTCTTTTTACCAATGCAAGTAAAATCATTGTATTTGACCAAAGAAATGAACCTCTACTTAGAGTAAAAATCCACAAGCTTAATCTCTGCTAAAGGATTCTTGCTGAGTAAAAATCAATACAAAATACGACCATTGTCTTCGAAATCAGTAAACCTTATTCTGGCAAAATAGAAAATTTAACCGTAGAAATTATTTCTTTTAATGTTCATTGAAACGATATTATATATTCATGGGTGTAGATATAATGTTTATTTATTATGATATTGTGCAGAAAAAAAAATTTGGTAAAGACTGTACGGTCACTCTTGGGATTTTTTCAAAAATTTCGTCATTTTGCACAAGCGAGGTCTAAAAATAAGCAGAATATTGAAAAATATTGCCTAATTGGTCGGAAACCATCATCTGCGATTGATTGGGATGCCAGAAAATGTTATTTATCTCCAAATGTGGAAAACTCGCGCCAAGAGTGACCGTACAGTAAATCTCAGCCAATATTTTAAATTTCAGCAAGCAGGAATCAGTATGATCATAAAAAAGATGTCGGGTTGCAGGTTGCAATGATTCATATGACATTAAAGCTTGCAGGAGCCATAGTGATTAAATTCGGAAATTAGCCATTACTTAATTTTAAGTTAAAATGACCGTTTAAATCATCTTTCAAATGATACTGCAATAAACAGAAAGTGAAGTAACAATGTCTGGAGGCATCCGATGTGGAGCGTTCATGTGTCGCTCTCAGAAGGGGAAGCTCTCAAACATTCTTTTACTTACATCAGACAGACTTGCATGCAAAAAAACTGAAGTACAATATTCATTTATCAGTATTCAACAGTGAATAGTATCAAACTCGAGACTCTCCACAGTTTTACTCTTGTATCACAGTGCACAGTTAAAGAGATATTTTGACATCGAGCAAGAGACCATCTAAGGGCTGAAAGTTACTTATGACAGTTAGCGAAGCCAAGGCCATCCATCTGAGACTGGACGAATAAAGTCAGTCTTCCGTTTTTGAACAGAGCACCTCACGAGAGTGGAAGCACGACTTTGGCACATAGATGACAGCACCATCTAGGTCCTCGAATTTAGGGATAGGAAGACCCAAGACCTGGCTTCTAACACCCCCAGAGGTATTGATTTGGAATGGGAACATGGAGGATATTGCGACCACGGCATATTTTACGTGCCCCAGTCGCCATTAGTGAACACGACGAAAGTTGTTGTAGTCTCGTGAGACATCCACTATATGAGTATTTCCGTCATAAGAGAATTTTGCATGAATAGTGGTCTGTATTCAAAGTTTCGCTAAGGAAAGAGCAAAAAATTATTCATAAGCAATCACTCGAGATACATGTATACAGAAAGAAGAAGCGTAATATTCATCTGCCGTGTTCAACAATGGTTGTGATCGAATTTCAGACCATCCGTTTCGAAGAACATAGTCCTAAGTAACATCGAGTATTTGATTGAAGAAATATTTTGATATCACGTAGTGGACAGCCTAACGATTAAAGGCTTTCGAATAACTTTATAATGTCCGCTACGTAAATTGCTTTCCGAGTAGATTTTTTTATACCTAAGGGACTGTATTTACGTATCGCAAGGGAGGAAATCCGGAAACCAAGCAATCACTCCGATAGACGTGATTGCAGAAAGCAGAAGCGCAGCATTCATTTCCTAGAAAAAAAGGAAAGCACTCTTTAGATCTTAAGATTCTGGGTTCTATTGCAGTCATTGTTGAACAACGGGAGCTAAAAGGTGCGCTGCTGCCTTCCACATAGACGTCTACCGGAGTGGGTGCTTAGAAATTTTCCTGTGATACTCGCAAGGAGGTTTCCTTCCCTGCTCTTGCGAGTAATCCGCCGGGAAGACAATTTATACTGTTGGCAATAAAATGCTTTACAACAGACCTCGGTCGTTAAGTCTGCCATATCAATCTCAAGGCAATCACTTCCTGTTGTTCAACAATGACTGGGAACGAACCTGAGACCAACCCCTTTGAAAAGCATAGACCTGTCATTAGTCCAAAATAAACTTTAAATTGTTTAAGTTTTTTGATTGAATTTAACTTTTAAATTCAATATCTATTCTTTTGTAAAATCAAACAGTAAATTCATTATTCACCAATCAGCTGAATATATTTTTCCATTTTTATAGGTAACCGACGTTTTATATAGTTGATCTACCTTAACTTGTATATTTTTCTTGATTAATAATTTTATAACATATATTCTTAAAAATACCTATATAGTTTTGGAGCATTATTTCTGGACTTCTATGGAATTTCTTAACATTTAAAGAAAAGCTGCAGAATTTTCTCATAATTTAATTTTAATAATTTAAAAGATTTTTCACATAATTTTAGCAAACAGTCTTTCATGAGAGTCTTGCTAACAAATAAGATATTGCTTATAGTTTAGCGTCTGAAAGCTATACCATCCTTTCTGTTTTCGGAATGTAAATTATTTCTGTTCAAAACATTTGAAATTGCGTAAATATGTATAAATTTCCTTTCATTTGATCAAATCTAACCGCAATTTGCGTTAACTGCATTTGAGTTTACTCAGCCTTTTCAAAAGCCAGGGAAATTTCTCTAGAGGCTTCAACAACTAAATATATTTTCTTCCTGCGTATTTTTTAACCGTGCTTTTTTTCTTCTGAATTCTTGCATCATATCCTTCTTTTCCTGATTCTCTCTTTATCTATCTAATATATATTGTTTACTTCATTTTCGTTAGAATTTTCACTACATAACATTAATTTCCTAATGTCTACTATTTTTAGTCTAGTAAAGCTTCACATTTTTCTTCAATTACTTCTTTTAACTGATTTTTCTTACTGTTAATATATATATATATATATTTGCCCCAGAAGAAATATTGCAAAAATAAACTTTAAACATTCTTCAGTACTAAGTTAAATTTTGCAATTAAAATAACTAAAGATATTCATATCAATTATATAAACCGAAAGCATTTTTGTAAAAATATTTAAATCAAAAAATAAATATTGTAAATATACCATTTTCAATATGTTATAGAAAAATTTATAAAATCCTAGGAGAGTCCACATCCTTGGTGACAAACGAAAAATAAAGCACCAATTTAGAACAAAATGGCGAAATAAGAATTCCAGAAATAGTTAGGTTTATCACATCTAGTGTAGGATTACCAAGACTGGGGAAATTTATCGCCAATCAAAATTATTTGCGCCAAGGATGTGTGCTCTGCTAGGATACAACCGGAAAATTAATTCTCATGATTTCAGTTACTTTCAAAACTAGAAACCCTTCATTACTTTACATCTGCTTTTGATTTTGAAAACTAAATGACTTCATTGCAACAATATTAATGCAATATACAGCATTCACATAAACAAACAAACGCTTTGCATATAAACCAAAAAAATAAATTCTTTCAAAATACAAGTTTAATCAAAAAGGTCTATTGTATATATTTTTAAGAAACACACAAATATTCTGAAATAAACAGTCTGGATTTACATTATAATTTGTAATATTTTTTTTTCTTAATCTCAATGTACTTTTGTAAGTAATACAAAATTTTATTCATATTTTTTTTATATTTTTCGTTAATTCAAATTCTTATTAAGTATTATATAAAGATTTTGTCAAAAAAGTTTTAAACTTTCATATCTCATAATTTTACATTTAATCACACATATTAAAATTCCCTCAGTAAATGTTTTAGTAAAATATCTTCATTTATTTTTAATAATTTATTCTTTAATTTTTCAAAAATGTTCTTCGCATTAGAGGATGAAAATAATTCATTTTTATTATGAGTTACCTTGAAGATAATTTTTACACTAAAGGAATATTTTTCTTTTATAATAACCTAAGATATTTCATTAAAATGTTTATCATAAAAATTTTAAAACATGAATTAAAATAGTAATTTAGTAAGATTTTTTTAATTTCCATAAAATAATTTTTTTCCAACTTAAAATAACTATTTTATTAAAATAATTAAAAATATTATCAAGAAACATTTTTATATAAAAGCACTCTAGATTATAAAAACATATTTAGCATATTTTGAACCTTCAATTATCGAAACAAACTTTTCATAATGAAATTCTAATAAAAAGTCAATAAAATTGCAAGTAAAATAAATTAATTTCGTTAACGAATTAATATTTAATGATTTCGTTGCTTTTTACTTAAAATAAACACCAAAAACTGTTAATTTTTAAACTAATAAATTAACAATTAATCAATTTGATTTTAAATTTCAAAACAATAAATGCACATACATATATTTTATATCGACAGCAAATCGATATTTATAAAGCAAATTTAAAGATAGAAAATAAAAACAGAAAATAAAAAAACTCCTATATTTTTCCAAAGTTTCAAACAAAATGTGCTATTTAATTAAAAATGGGAACTTATGAAAATTGAACTAGAGATGATTGGAAATTGATGATATGCTATATATATATAAATGATAAGAAAAAAAACTAAGTTTATGTTATTTCCAAGAATTTGACGAAAATTACTTTGTGATTCTCACATTTCTATCATATATCGTTTCCAGGAAGAGAAATCGATACACTGGATATCGCTGTGATATTCTGAAGAGGGACTCTCACTTTCATTGAGGGTCAGTATTTTATTGAACGCAAATATTTTGGCCAAAGGTCACTGCGAATGAGAAAAACGTTTTGGGGAGAACCAATTGACGAGTATATCATGACATTAGTCTTAAGTAGCTACAACAAAGCTTGATATAAAACATGGAGCTCATATATATATATATATATATATATATATATATATATAAAAGTAGTAATTAATCCTTTTCACGCGTATTTCTTAATATTAAATCTTATTAATATTAAAATTGAAAGTACGTTTTTTTTCGGATGAAATTAATACATTTAAATGATAACCTAGTGAATTACGTAACGAAAATTCATATTATTATTGATAATTTTTCCAGCTTATTTCAATTATTCTTTAATCTGGTGTAATTCAAACTACACTAAATATATGCTATTTTTTTTTCCTGATATCTTAGCGAAACTACAAGCCTATGAAAAATTGCGAAAAGATTGATTAATTAAAAAAACTTTATTCTTTAGTTTAATTAGTTAGTATAATGCAACATCATGCATGATTTTATAACAATAATATTAATTGTAAAAGTAATTTATTGGGAAATGTGATGGGACATTCATTCATTTTATTCGAAATGAAATTTTTTGTGGATTTCTCACATCTTGTATTGATGATTAAGGATGCTGTTTTTTAGGCAGGAGTTTTAAGCTAAAATTTGAAAAAGAATTAAGTCTTGTTTTCTATTATATTTATACAAATTTCATCATATGGCCACTGTAGGCCTTAGCCCCCATATAGACTGCATACCACTGAGATTAATAGTTTAGTTATGAATTTCATCACTGATAATGTTTTTTAATGAACTTTCCTTTTTGAAAGCAATATTTTTTATTATAATCAAAATAAAATTAAAATCTTTTTCGTGCGTAAAAAATAAAATATAGTAAAAAATTGTCTTGTTTAATATAATGACTTAAAATCTTATGAAAAAATATTGTGTCACATGTTTCAGAATATCTATTTCTTATTTACAAGGCGTCCGGCTGCTATCAGAATTAATCCTTTCAGTGCTGCAAGGGGCAAACATGATGACAACTATATAGTGGGGCATCCTGTAGATGTGACCCGTAGCCCAGAAAGTTGGTACGTATAGGAATGAATGAATATATCAGTAACTAAAAAACGTGATTTGTTAAAATAAGAAAAGATTTTTTAAGAAATTAGCAAAAATGTTTCTAATGAGAAAAAAGTAAGTGATTTAGGAAACAAAAGACAATTAGAGTGGTGATAATAAAATAAGTAAGAATTAAAATTAAAAATCGGAAAAAAAGAAAGAAAGAATATAGTAAAACGATAGAAATAAAAACTTGTCCCTTCTCAATCAGGGGAACAGGGGACAATGGGAAGTCGCTCCAAATTGCCATTTCTGTATAAAGACTTTAAAATATATATATACAATGAACTCTTCCCGGATGCTTTTGAAAGAAAAATTAATACCAATTATAAAGAAAAAAAATGAAAAAAAGTTTTGCAAGCGATATATATATATATATATATATATATATATTAGGTTGGAGAAAACGAAATCCATTATTTTTACGTGAACTTTATGTAACTTCTTTTGGATTCACTTTGTAAAAAGGTTTAAAACAGCTTTCATGTAGATTTTTAGGTCTTGCGCGTTACGACTGCTGACATGCGGTTAACTTCGATCATTTTTGATATTTTATAGACATTTTCGACGATGCTGTATCCACATGCAAGGTGCATCTCTAACATGAAAACTACCCGAACGGAATCGACGAAACAAAAATTGTACGTAACTGGTTGTTACAGTCTTATATAGGACGATAAACACCTTTCACAATTTTAGCCACCCGGCTATCTTTTTCGCCGTTACAAGAGAAAAACGAAAATGTATCGAATTTTCTGTTTGTTATCTTCCATTTTTAAAACCTTGTACTCGTAACTGAATGAATCAAACAAAAAACCGCAAGAGGATATTTTAGTGTCAAATGTCACCTTTCCAACGAGCATAAATCTGAAATTGTTTGATAGATACCTCACGAGATATCTATCGATCACTACAGATGTCTACCGAAAAAATAATGGATTACTTTTTCCCCAACCTAATATTTATGTCCATTTTTGGAAAACCATAAATTATTTATTTGAAAGAGCAAAATTATAATTTTATCGTGAAATTAAAAACTGAATTATTTGTATATGCTTATAGATAGATAATTGTGTCAAATATATAGCTTCACCAAAAGCATTCTCAGTGTATCAGGAAATACTAATGATTGAATATTTATTTATTATAGTATTAAATCAAAGAATTTGATTATAATATTAAATTAAAGAACATTTAATTATATTATGAAATTATAGAATACTTACCTATTATAGATTATATCACAAAATAAATTAAAAAAAAGTGTATATATTTATCAAAAATACACATTAAAAAAGCGAAATCATAGAGAATAATCAATTGAATCGTGAATTATTTTTTTGTGCTATCTTTTAACTATAAAAACAAGAACTTTATGAAACTAAATTAAAAATGCTTTATTTATTTTTAAATTAGCTTCATAAAGTTCTTGATATACTAGCTTTTCAATTAAATTGCAAGAATTACATTAAAAACACGTTAATAAGCTTATTAATTTAAATTTAATTAGAGAAAAAAAATGAATATAATTTAAAAAGTATGTTTGAGTAAGGTTAGAATAAGCAAAATATGATGAGTGAAATAAAACGATTAAATTATAAACCAATCAGTCTTCTAACAGATTATTTAAATTAGTAAATAATAAGATCCTTTTTTTACCTGAAATTTTTCTTTATCTGATAAATCGAAATAGATATAAAAAAATAATTTTTAAAAATAAAGGTAAATAGAATAGAATAAAAATATATAAAAAAAAGTCGTTAGGAAGTATCTGATGATGCCGAACAAAAAATGTTAGATAAATATTATTTTCGATACAAATGAAAATATTTTGCAATAATCATGATTCATTATTTAAGAAAATTCAGTGGAAGAAACAATTGGAATTTTTAAATTTATAAAAAACAGAAATATATAAACTCTGGCAATAGTTTTTATCAAACAAAACTATTTCAAATAATGCAACTGTTTATTTAATTTAATGTGTTCTTTAAAACTTAGTGTATGTTTTCTGTCAATTTGGTGAATAGCCAAATAAAAAAACAAGTTCCAATTCCTAACATTTTAGCAACAAAATTTATTATGTTCTCTCTAAATACACTCAGTAAATTTTTTATTTCTATTATGTTTCGGAAGATAATAACTCCCTCTAGTCTACTTA
>JAPDSC010080811.1:4630-21819 GCA_026290005.1 Latrodectus geometricus
ATATATATATATATATATATATATATATATATATATATATATAATTTTCCACCTACTCTGTCTAATGGTCAGGGTACCTGATTACGGATGGGGAGGTACCTGACTACGGACATGGTTCAAATAAATCCAGGCTCGGGCATGGATGTACATTCTATTTCTTTCTCTGTGTTTCTTTTCCTTTTTTGAGAAGATGTATGACTGTGGACCGCCCTATAAACGGGTTTGTGGTGGTGTGGCGTGGATAATGCTACTCACTTCCGTGACTTGGTTCACAGTTGACCACCGGGTAACGATAAATGAGTATCAAGAGGTTAATCACCCAGTGCTCGCCATTACTAAAAAAATGGTATTTTTCAATTTAAATTCGTAATTATTGATAAATCTAAATTATTGTACTCCAGAGTTTACCATGAGATTCTTTATAATTTAAGAAAATTTTATACTAATGTTAAAAATTATGAAGTAAGTAGAGAACACTCTCTGTCTGGAGGAAAATTATTTAGATCTTTAATTGACAGCTTAGTATTTTTAGATTATAATTTTGAGACAAATCTTTATTCAAGAATAAATCAATCATGTTATTAAACTTAAAATGTCATTAAAATTTGATTTGCGTTATTAAATTTATGAGAAATGATTCCGGTTTCTAACCATAATTAGTTAATTAATTATTTTTTAATCATTGAGGAATTAAAAATTAAATTTTAGATAAAAGAAAATTACATCTTGTTTTCTAGAAACCACTACATGGATAATATTCAAACAATTGAGCTATAAATTTAAGAGAAAATTCCAGTATTCTTACTCATATTCTATACAACTCAATTCATTACAATATGCATTTGAGCATATGACAAAACATAAAATTTTAAATTACGTATAGTGGCAAGCATTGATAATAGCCATATATAACCGATAGTAAAAAATCATTAAATTTATCTTAGCCTTTATGTAGGATCGCATTGTATTTCGGAGTCGCCAAATTTAAAGTCGCCAAGCTATCATTTAAATAATTAGATTTTTAGTTTTGTTTTCAATAGTCTTCACACAACATAAATTAAAGTGGATGCTAAACTAATGCATATATCCAAACTTCAGCTGAGATTAAAACTCTTGTTCTTCACTTCAATCGTTTAAGGGCTTCAATATCAGCTCAAGTTTGGATGTATGCATTAGTTTAGCATCCACTTTAATGTGTGTATCACAAAACCCTCAAATGCAAAATATTACCGTAGAGTATTAAACAGATAAAGTCTGATTCACGTAAAGATAAATGGAAAATGTTTTTCAACTTTTTCCATGTAAATTTTCAGGCATGAGTTTTTCTGGGATTTTACCTCTGCAATACATGAGCACGGACTATTATCTATGGAAATTCCTCTCTGAAGAAATTATGATATAGATGTTAAAATATTCTCTTAAAAACGTTCAGTTGTAAAACTATCCCTCTTGATACTCAGAAATTATCAGAGTTCTGATTCACTTCACCTTATCAGAATTTGTGGTAATGATACTTCATTATTGATAATTCTACCCTTTGGTAGGCTCCGTTTGATGGAGTTATATCCCAGTATTCCATGAGAAATACACAAAATTGAGTTCCACTTAGATAATATTTAATAAAAACACTATACTAAGTTATGCTGTTGCCAAGGAATTTTTCCTAAAAAATTCTTTACTTTTTATAATTAATGAAAAGGACTATCATGCAAGAATAACGCAGTATGAACTTGAAGCAATTACAAAACATTACCAAAATCTGATAAAAGTAAGTATAGTAAATCCTTTTATTACTAATCTTAGTTAATAATCAAGCACGCACAGAATGCGTCGTACAGCCCCTCAAACCTGTCTCTTATTTCCATACACCATTATAACTGTACAGTTATTTTCATTTGTACTGGCAGGTTTTCAAATAGCAATAATCAATTTGAATTTACATTTTATGCTAAATTTTTGAAAATGCATGTTTTATACTATTCCAGTTAAAGTGCATCTGGTAACTGTTCTTTTTATTAGAAACGAGTCTTAATATTTGACTATACCTAAATTTTAACAGTTTAAAAATAAAAATACACTTTTTAACAGGATTTTTCCTTTTACAGTGACTGCAGCATTTTCATCAAATTTATTCTGAAATTTCAAATTAAATACTTTGAAAATAATTTTGTGCACAAGGAAATTTCTTTTGTGCTATACTTTATATTTAAATGTATAAAATCTATTAATGTATGTAATCAAATTGGCGCGGGACTTCTCTCCCTCTATCTACTATAAATTTTCAAATTTAAAAGCAACACATGCTATGAAAAACATTTACATAACAAAATATATATATGTTACCGTGAAAGACCGAAATCAGAGAATGTCGACATTCACCGGTGAATGTCAACACATACCAAAAACGTTGGTGAAAGACCGTACAATTGATTACATTTCTTGCACTTTCGGACCATCGCCGGTATATGTCGACAATCACAGACAAGCTTTGGTGGAATTTGAAAAGATGATTAAAGAGCTCGAAACGGAGATAACAGAAGGCAACGTCAACAAAGAGGTGCGGCCTAGAGCATTTAATTTGTTTTTAATTTGTTTGTTGTCAGGTTTGTCCCGCGGGTTAAAAATCCTCTACACTTCCTCTACTCACCGTGATTGGTCACTCCTCCTTTCTAAGAGAGGCGATAAGTTACGTCACACATGTGACGTTTTTCACGCCTGAAATATTGAAATAAGAAAATGCAAATCTGCATTTCTCCTCTCCGGATACGGAGAGATGAAACGCATATTCAAGATTCACCATTAGTGCATTGTGGATGTCGACATTTGCCGGTGTAAGTGAGAAATGAGGATATCTAGCAAATATTTCGGACATACACCAAGCGACTACGTGAATGTTGACGTTCACCAGCGAATGTCGACATTCTCCAGATTTCGGACTTTCACGGTAACATATACATAACTTTAAGTTAATGTATTATGCTATTAAATTATTATGACTAATGGTTGTGAAAATAAAATATCTGTAAAAATATATATTCCTTAACACTTTATAATTTATTATCTGTAATGAATTGCTAAGTATACATTAATTATAGAATAATTAGAGAGTTATTATTTACTTCCGTCAAGATACATAAAAATATTCTTGATTATGCTTCTACTTTTGTAAAATAGAATTATAGAGAAATTCTTCAAATATTACTAGAAAATGTTATATTTATAAATGTGAGCTTTGAATTATTCTAAATTCTAAATCCCAGTTTTCTGAATATCACTATTTATAAGTGTATGGTACTACTTAGTAATTGTGAATTAACAATCATCATTTATCACAGTAAATATTTTATGGAAATTTAAAATTTCCATAAAATAATTATTATGAAAATTAATTAAAATATAAATTAGCATTTAAATTTATTATGTCACTGAATTATTATGATTTAAATTTACTATGCATTTAAGGTATGCTATTAAATTATAATTATATGATATGCTATTAAATTGGTTGTTATTTTATTAAATTAATATGAATTAGATGTTACTATGATAATAATTAGCATTTTAATTATTTTACACATTCCACCCTCCATTTTAAGTTTTGTTTTAATTTTTTTTTTATTTTTGTTCCATTTTAAGTCACCAATCTTTTAAACTTTTCCAAGATAATTTCCTCAGTTCGATTATAAAATTTATTATGTAAACAGTATTTAAAACGCAAATGGCATACATTCATCAGATATTTCATTCTTTCATATTAAACATTTTACAACAAATAAATTTGTTACATTTCTTAAATAAATTATTTTTAATTCATTTTGTAAACTTTAATTACTTTTTATTCCTTTCTATCATTCGATAGTCATGTATAGATTATAATCCACTTATAAAATATTTTTATAGCTTATTATACTTATTCTCTTTTCTTTGATTCACAAATGTCAAAAAGATTTTAATAATATTTTGATACGTATTATAAAAATATTTATTATTAATATGCAGAAAAAATTTTGTTAATAAAAATATTATAATGCATTTTTAATCAAGAAATTATTTAATTAAATTAATTAAATTTTAATTAAATAAATAATAATAAATTATTTAATTAAATTATAATCAAGTTATTATCAAGTAATAATTTTCGCTTTAAAACCATATGTTTATAAGACTAAGAATTTATTGTGTCTAAATAAATTGTTTTTGAAAAATCAAAAAATTAAAACAAATAAAATCATCTATAAAGTAATATTAACGGCTTATTTGCAATCACATGTGTTTTAAGCAATATTTTAAATATTCCAGTATCAAATTTTTCCTTTTTTATTATTAAATTTCATTAAAATCATTTAATATCGTACAACAACATTTTTCTGGATATTTGAAAGAATATAAAAATATTTCATAGCAAAAATTAAAACACGGCAATTTGAAAATAAAACATTGAATTATGATCAAGAGAGTCTCAACAATAGGTATCAGCATTTACAGTAATTTAAATATACCTTAAATTAATTGTTGACATAACTTTATGGACAAGGAATATTTATTTTATGCATCTTTTATGAATCCATGTAAACCAATAGTCTTATGTAAATGTAGTTAAAATTAATGTTTAAAGCAACACAACACTCAATTTCAGAATGTAAGAATATGTACTATCATATAAATTACATATTATTTTTAACAAGCATTAATTTTCTTTTTGAAGTACCAAATTTATTCTATTTATTATTGTGAAATGAGGTCTTAAATATTTATGATTTATTTTAATAAATTCTTCTACTGAGGAACTACAGCCAGTTACAGACCAAGGCCGTTTATCATAGTTGTTACCATATAGTCGTATCCATTGCAAGGCTCCTCTAGTTTCTTTTATTTATTAGATTAAAGTCTTTTTTCACAAAGTCGAGACACTTAATTGGTGGTTTTCCTCGTCTTCTGTTTCCCTTGGGATTAATAAAAGAGAGCATTTTTACTAGGTTTGCATTGTTAGATTGGAATAAATGCCCAAGTCGTAGTCTATTGTATTGTACGATTTTAATAATATCGGATTGTTTGTACTTATAATATATTTCAAATTCAAACAATGATTTCCATATTATTCTCAGGGATTCCACCAAGCTTTTTCTTAAGATTTTATATTTAAATGTTAATAAATTATATTCATGTAATTTAGTAATTGCCCAGCATTCACTCCTGTAAAATTGAGCTTCTTCCTTTAAAATATGCCCTAATTTAATAAATTACATTTTTTTAAATTTTTAATAATATATTTTTGTTCCGTTAACCATGTAATTTGCTATTAAATTTTATGGTTGTAAGAAGGTGCCTAGCATGTGTAAAAAGCAACTATTCCTGTAAACTGCCAAAAGTAGATGTCATTCCATAAAAATAATAATCAATGCTAGTTACTTTTATATCAAATATAAAATTACCTTTGGAAGTTTTAAATTTTTACTATTATAATCATACTTTTAAAATTCATCTCATTCTATAAAATATCCACATCAGTGAAAGCAACAGTTTTTGTCTATTCACATAAAAATGAAACTTGAAACTGATTTTGTTAATTAGAATACTCACTTTTTATTCCAAATTTTAATTTCATTTAACCATTAAACAATAAAATAATTCATAAATTGAAAATTGCATTCAAATTATATTTGATGAAAGCAAAAAGTAAATTAAAACTTCTATGTAGAATTCATCTTCAGGGATCTATTTCTATTCTAGAATTAAAATTCACAAAAGCACTTCATTCAAATTATCAATAGTTTGCGATTACATTTGACAAACGATAGTATGGTTACTTCCTTTAATTTTTCGAATTCACATAATTTATTCATAAATCGGTCCTGTTTGAACCTATACCATGACAGAAATTTCGATAATTTTTCAGTTAAGGCTTGCAAATTGACAGTTATGATCGGAATTTATTGTCTTTGGTATCACTTCCTGTCTGAGGAATCGCAAAAGTGTTGAGTTCTGCCTCTCATAACTAAGCAAATTTTTTTTAAAGCTGGAATGAGAGAGACACTTCATTATTTATTTCAGCAGTTTTATCAGAGTAATCACTATAATATGTCTGTGTTATTTAATACGCAGTTGGAATAGTTTGTGGAAGTTATTCCTCTTTCTCGAGAGATAAATTTTAACAATTAAGTAAATCCGCTGCTTGAATATAAAATTTCTATATCGTGATATATTTCGGAGACAGAGAAGCAAAAATAAATTGTAACAATTATGGAAATTTTAATTTAATTATTACTAAAGGCATAGTGATATCGAATAAAATTATCAAACTATAAAAATATTCTATAACCGTAACCATTCATGAATTTTATTTACACTATAAAATTGTTTTTTAAACTCAACACAATCATTAAAATGCTTAAAAGCATGTTCACAAAAGTAGAAAAGGTTTTTTTAAAACAAATATTTTATAAAAAGCGCTGAAATGGATGACAATGTATAAAATATCACCAATGTTATCTCCCCCTCAAATAAAAGTTTAAGAAGTTATAATAAAAGTAATCTATTGATAGAAATTGTTTTCATTTCAAAGAAGGAGCTCTTTGATTGAAAATGTTTCATCAAAAAGCCTTTGAAAATTCAGATATTTTTGAGTCACTTCAACTAACTCATATTTCAGCAATATAATGCATTGAAAATTATAAAAACTTACTTTTTTTTATGAATCATAATAAAATAAGGATCATCAGTTTGAGAAGAGTTATTCTTATAATTTTTAAATGAATAAACAATTTTTAATGTTTCATCTACCATCAAATTTAGTTAAAATCTAAATCCATTAAATATAAACAATATATTTTTTGTGTAAATGTAGTTTTGAATACAATAATATTAAAAAGAAAAAAGAAAGCAAGAGTTTAGTGGAGTGTGTGACTTTGGGGGCATGCAGATAATCATCCATTTTAAAAATTTTGTCAAGGGTAGGGAAGTCCACTTTCAATGGATTCCCTCCCATGTTAACATCCGTGACAACGAATTTGTAGACATCATGGCTAAGAGAGGTTGTTCCGAGTTGCCCAACGGGAACTTCACACTAATTTACAAAGAACTTTTCGCTATAAAGAAAAAAGAGTGAGGCAAGTCTAGTTCGCACCTCCCTCCCATCCCTGGTTTAGCAGAAAGACCCGGGGGGGGCGCGTTGGATTTCGTGTGTGACAGGCATGATCAAACGGCCATCTCGAGACTTAGAAGTAGACATCTGAAATGCATGACGATCGACTTTGAGCACAAAGTCTTTCCATTATGCAATAAATGCAATCTAAAGCCGGCTTCCCCCGATCACATCTTGAATTGTTTGGGGTTCACTCTGGCGGATATTCACGCAAATCCACTACTGCTGCTCAACTTCGCTAGGGTTCACGGTGTCATGGATTTGATCTAGCTGACGCTAGATCTCTGATGATTGGAAACAACAACAACAATATTAAAAAAGAAATTGAAAATAGATATCAATTTAATTAAAAAATTATTATCCCTAATTATCATAATTTAATAATAATATTTACAAATGAATTACGAACATCGAGCAATAACTATTAAACAGGAGCTAAGAAGTGCAAATTATAAATAAAACGGTTAAAATAACTGTCAGAAATTAAAAAAAAAATATAGTTCGTGTGCAAAATCTATGTGTAATTCAAGAGTGCGGGTAAATAAGAGAAAAAAAAAAAACGATTTCCATGTACTAGACGACAAAAGTTTTATTTTTTTTCGGGGGGGGGGGGGGGATTGTTCGTGAATGACAAATTTCGTGTTAGATCATTTAAACAAAATGCAAAAGTAAATTTATTACTTGATTTCATGATCAAGTATTCAAGATTTTACTAATATACCCGAGAAGTTCTAGTTAAGCATTGATAGAATGTTTATGGTTATGGCCTGTTCTGTTTCATGATATCATATTTCATGGTCAAAAGCATTTATTTTGGAATATATTTTCAATCGCTCTTTCTTACTGGGAAAAGAAAATGAAATCGATTGTATTATTGAAAGCCTAGAAACACACAACATAATATTTAAATAGTTAATGTTAGATATTTTATGGCAACAACTATCATATCCTTATAATTGTTTTGGCTACAATATGGATAAAACTCCTTTAGAACAACGTATTTTTATTTATTCCTTTCAATGTTAATTACTTTCAGTTTTATGACTGTTTATTTCTAGATTTTATTACTTCGCTTGGAATAGTTTATAATACGTAAATGTCATTTTCCATTTTATCTAAAAAAATTCTTTGGTTTCATAACAAGTGTATAGATTAAAATGTATTTTTTTTTATAAAATTTGGCATAGCGTGTTGTACGTGATGAAAATATTGACACTATCGATTAAGAGAATTACTTTTTGTAACAAAGGCTTCATTTTCATTTGAAACAGGCTCTTAAGTGCGAAAGGCTTGAGTCTATAGATTTTCTCAGCAGGCTATTAAAAGTTGCGAGCATTAAAAGAACCGTTTAGAAAGAAGCATAAAAAATAAGTGCTGCTCTCAATATTTTCCTATTCACAAATGTGACACTTCTCCATTAGTTTTTAGTGAAAAAATTCATTTAGATCGGATTTAGTGGGAATACTTTTTTAAGTTTTACTTTATTTAAATTTTTTAGTCTTATAATAACAGCCAAATATTTTTTAAAACAGTAAACTTTCTGCTTTAAATGCTTTTTACGGACTACTGTTTATTCAAATAATGTAGGGTAAAAAAAAAAGAAATTTTCCTTTTAAAAGGAAATTTTACAGCTTCAGCGTAAATGAAAGTAAGTTTTATTATTAACCATGAATGGTAAATACAGAGTTCATAATTGTTTTTGAATTCTAAGAGCAAAATGGAAGTAACATAAAATATCGCTTAGCAAATTTAGGAATCAAGTGCAATTTTTATTTCTAGAAATCTCTTAGAATATTTTTAATACGAGAAGATTTAGTGCAGATATTTTTCATTTGCAAATTCGTAGCAGAAAAATATTAAAAATAATTTATTAAGCTACTAAAGTTTACGAAATCAAACAAATGCATTTAATTACATTAAAACAATTTTAGAAAATGGTTTTTAATAAATAGCAAAAATAGATATTTCTACCACTGACTGTTTGATATGAAAATAACGAATAAGTTAAAACCAATGAGTTAATAATATAATAAACTCAAAAAAATATTAAAAATGTATCAAAAAAATATTTATTCAGTAAGATATTTTGACTTAAATATGATGACGCACTTTAAAATAGCTTAATATTAACAATATTTGATCATATTATTAAACACAAATCTAACTAATTACGTTGAAAATGAAAGTACACAAACATATAGTAGGTGTAAAATTTTTAAAGCATACATTTTTAAGATTTGACAAATGTATTTTTTAAATGGAAAAACTAAAAAACAGAAATACTAATGAAGATTTAATTTGATTTAAAAATGCGAAACTTTAATCATTGAGCCAGTAACTTATACAACTAATACAGGAAAGTATAACTACATTATTACAGTTATAAATCCATATTTTTAAGGATTAGTTGTAATTTTAATAATTTCAGAATTATCATATTCTTAAGAACTGTTTATAAGATTTAAGTATTATAAAATAAACATATATGAAATGTTGTGAAAATCAATAAGCTGAAGAATTATAATAATTAATTTTTCTTTAATTTTTGTAAAAACAACTACAAATTCAATATGAAAAATCATATTACGTTCTTTCAATAGATTTGAAATATTATTCAATAGATTAATATTTTTTTACATTAAACTGCAGCGATTGTTTTTTTCTTTACTCTTTCGATTTTCTCTCACGCACAAGTTTCGAGAGTCTTCAAGTTCTGCACACAAATGGATTTGAAATCATAGCTTCGTATTCACAAGATTGAAATAGGAATTAGATTATTTTTGAACTCAGCCTAAATATCGACAAAGTTGTGTATTCAAAAAACTGAATTTTGAATTTAGAAATTCAATGAAGAAAATTTTCACTTTTTTGTGAATATGAAAATTACGCCATTCACATTTTGTAATTTTTACATGAAATAAACATCATCGAAACAAATTCGTTTTGAAATTTTTAACGCCTCTAAAAATATTCGTAGATGCCTTTTAAAGGTATTTTTATATTCTAAAAGTTCACTAATGTGTTTATTACTCAGATTATCAACAATTTTTAGAAGTTACAAACATTCTACAAAAAAGCTAATGGGATCATCCGAAAATTTGTTAAATACAGAAAATAAACAATAACATTTGTTAGATCATAAACAATAGTATTTGTTATTGCCATGGTAATTGTCATGCCACTATCATGGTAAACAAATTTCTGAGTTTAATACAAGTCAGCCATAACTTGAGCATCACTGTCAGTTGTTTTATGAAATTCCTATTGTTTCATTCGTGAAATAACATAACCCTTTTGTAGTTAATTTTTTTATATATTTTTTTAACTTTTCAGATTAGTTGGCTTAAACTCATTATGACTTTTTTGTTTTGAAAACATGTGATATTTACTATTTTTGTAAAAAAATTTTACTTTTTCTACATTTCCGGAGTGCCAGCAATAAATGAAAAAAGCACGTATAAAATGTATAAGTCATAACTGAAGAAAGATGGTGCAAAATGTTATAAATTCAGTAGCTGATTATGAAATTTCATGATTTTATATCATATTAATGACATTAGAAAGATGCAAAATGACATTAAATGCTCATAAAATTAAATTAATCAATTCAAAACATTAAAAATATATTAGAATGTAAGTGAACATAATTTAATTCAGAAAAGGAACAATTGATAAATTTAGAAATTAAGAAAAGAAAAATTTAAGATTAAGAAATTAAGGAAACAGTTAAATTAAGAAAAGGAAAAACTAAGATAAATATCTTTTTTTTTATTTTAATTTTATTATTCTTTTATTTTTAACGAATAAATACATAAATAAATTATTAGTTTAAAAAAATTTATGCAGGTTAATATTATGAGAGTAACATCAGATAAGATATAATTTGAAAGATTACTAAGGGAAGAATATCAGAACCATGAACTCTAGAGACTCATCAAAGGTTGAGTTCTTTTCCTAACAATTTAATCAAACTTCTTTTTGCATTATTAAACAAAATTCAGCAAAACAGGACAAAGACGATTGCTTAGAATATCATTATGGCCGCAACTTTAGTCTCAAGCTTAGTCAGCCTTTGTAACAGTATTTTACTGAATTGATGAAGTGTTTAAATTTTACAGAAAGAATTTCCTCTTATTTGCTATGAGCATGTTATTTTCTAAATATATTTAGAAATAAATTGTCATGAATATTTGCCTTAAATTATAACCACGATTATTTTGATTGGTAAATATTTATAATTTAATATGCATTTAAGAATTGTAATTTTCAAATATTTATAATTATATTGACATTTTTATTTCAATACAAAACTATTTTGTTTGAGATATGTGTCAAATACAACAGTATCATTTTATAAATACTGAAACAATTGCTTATAATAGGACATTTTTATAAACAAAATAAATATGCATTTAATTATATGAAACTTTCTCATCTATTTTTAGTGTCTATTTTTTGTAATAGATAAAATCTGAATATTTTAAAATTCTTTATCATATGAGAATTTCCTTTGGTGTTAGTGAATACGTTTGCATATTAAATAATATACAAAAATATTTATTGCATTAAAATCCATAAAAATAAATTCATTTAGGTATTTCTTAAAAACAATGGTACATTTTTAAAATCTGCATTTGAATGTCTAGCACCTATAATTACATCCTCATCAAATTCATATTTTTGGTTACCTTAAACAAATATTCATATTTTTGTTTATCTTTGATAATAATTATGATGATCTTTTCTCAGTTCTTTACAAATATACAATTATATGGGGCTTAAGATGAGATTGCTTCAAGGCAATTATTGGAATGTTTTCATAAGTTTAAGACATTTGAAAAGCAATCACATTTAAAAACTTTATACAGAAAGCTTCGGAACTTTGTCTTAGTAAAACATATAAGAATAATGTCATTTCACTGATTCATAGGAAATTATTTTCAGAACAATTTTTTTGAACAACGATGCATATAAAATTTTCAGCACCAAACTCTGATATATATTTTTATCATCTTTCTTCTCTATATTTCTAACAAGATGATGAAATATAGAAAAAAAATGAAATTCAGACATCCTTCCATTTCATATTCGACTTCCTGAACGTGAAATCGTCAATCTGTCAAAAATATATTAAAAATTGATGCCTCCCAAAATATTTGATGTTTTTTCAATATAAGCTATAAAAATAGTCTTTATTCAATTGTTGATAAGAGATTTGTGCCGTACTGCAGTATCTGTAATTACGATTTGGATGTTATTTGTTCAATTAATTACCCTATTTTATTCAGATTAATTCTTAACATCTGGTATAAATTTTCCATTTGTAAGACTTCATTTATATATCAATTTCAAAGTTATCGTAAATTATTTGTGTTTTTCACAAATGCATTTTGATTGTATCAAATCTTTTAACCACGTTAAAACAATTGATAATTTATGATTTTTCAGTTTTACCTATTATTTTAAATACCAAATTTTTTGCATTATTTTCAAGCATAAAGCGTGACATATTTTCATAGTTATGAAATGTTCCCATTCATATTGTTTCTCAGTTTAAATGTTAGATGGATGATTTAAAAATAAAAATATTTTTTTTAATTTAAGGAAAATAAATTACACAATTTTTAATTTTAATTTATCAGCAAAGTAATTTATACTCAAAATTCACAAAAAGGTATTATTAGACAGCATGAATTTTAAGACAACCATTTTTACTCTGCGTATAGAAAAACGTTAAAATTTTACTTAATTTATTGCAATTGATATTTAAGATATTAAAAATATCAAATTTTAAAAAATTAATAAATATCCATACATGCTAAATATTAGAACAAGAGTACATTAATTTTTATTTAAAAAATTATATTTAATTTGCAGATTAATTTTTTTCCAAAGAAATCAGACAAGAACTAATTATGATTGACATGCGTTGAAGACTAAACTATTTAATCATATTAAATATTAGAAATTTTATTGATAAAGAAATATTTAATTTTACAATAAAATTTACTTTAATTATTAAAAATGTAAATATTATGTAATTTGTAAATTAATATAAAAATAAATATTTTATATTACAAAAATAAATAGTATTGCAGAGTTCACACATAATGATATCTTAAGGGTCTTTTTCTTAATTTATATCATGTATTTAAGTTTTTTTATTTTATATTTAAAAGACCTGCACTACTTTTTCTTGACCTCCAGTGAATTAAAGTTTAAGAAAACTTAAATATAAATTCTGTAGACATTCTATTTGTGATCTAATTAGTTCTATTTATGATCTAAGAATACTTGATTTTTATTATTTTAGATCTTCTGGTCGCCTTTGCGAAACCTTTTTATTCCAAGCTTCCTCAATTGTTGGCTTGCCAAATTCGCTCTCGAACACATGTTTGTAAGTATGAATTATTCATTCTATATTTTGTAAAATTGCTCGTGTGTAAGTCTTTCATTTAACAGTATTCGATAACTGCATGTGTATTTATGAAAACTAAAGAATATTTTCCGACTGACGTTTTCTTTGTATATTTCATAGAAAAAAAATCTAACTTCTAAGAACGTATTGAGTTATCCACATTATAGATAAATATTTATAGCATTAAGAAACATCAGAAACAAATGGTGATAGTCTCAAAAATTGTTACCATATTCTTAAAATCTTAAAATTCGGAAGATTCAGTTTATAATAAACTTGTTCTTGGTATAAATAATTGGACACGAACACTTTAGAACGTGATTATTAGAAAGCACAAATTAATTAGGTTTTTTAGCTATTCCAATATCATTTTGTTTACCAAATACATTTTTTTTATACAAACAGCTATATATTATAAAAACTGCCATTTTCTGTATGTGCATAAAAAAATATCTTCCCATATGCATAGTTTACAATTTACATATTTTTTTTCTCAATGAGAATTTTTAAAATATCATGGTTGTAAAATTAAGAACTAATTACTTAAACTAGTTGGTAATTAATTATTACAAATCAAAAATAATTGAAATAATTTATTTTAATTTCGAAAAATTGCAATATGTGAACATTTAAAGTTTAACTGCTTTCAAATAGAGCAATGAAATAAGTTTGTTATTAAAAAATAACTTTTGCCGAAATTATTTAAATATATGTTTTTTAAAACTTTTTGTTTGAAAAAAAATTTGTTAAAATATAGACATATTTTACTTAATAACATAATTCTACTTTACCATGCAAATGTAGAACTTCAAGAGCTCTCTGTTGAATCGCTAACACAATTAATTTGGCAAAGCACTTGAATTAATAACCAAATAGGACAATCGTTGAAGAATTTCCCCGTCTATATTTATAGTTGTGCAACATCGCAGAATATTTGGATCTCAATTGACTTGATAACGACATGGCTCCTTTTCATAAAGGTAATATCATTTCCAATTAATTGAATATCTACGTTTTGTCTGGATCTTCACAAAGATCCTTTCAAACATTAATAAAATTTCTTTTATTATATCTCATTCTATTCAAGTGAGCACCCGCATTAATGTATGCCACTTTAGTGGGAGAAACTGCAATTCAAAAGACACATTCATCAGCGAAGATGTATATATTGAATTCAAGAAAAGGGATATTAAATCAAAGTAATGAAAATGGAAAATTTTCTTAAGTAATTAATGATGAGAAAAGCGTTTATTTCGTTGCCCGTTCATATTACCAGATATATTTCAGCAGAAAAAAAAGATTTTTTTTATATATTTATAGTTTTATTAATTTGATTTAATAGAAAACGTTTATTTAATTAATAGAGAACTTATTTAAATGGTCTTGAAATTATTAAAAAAACAGGGCAAAGTACTGGACAATGCTTCTTATAAAAAAATTTTTAACAGAGGTATATTTTAAACTTTATTTTCTGTAAGAGAACTACTTTTGAAAGTATATGTTGAGAAAAAGTTTTATATAAAGTTATAGATACATTTTTCCAAATCATTTAGGCTGTTAAATTCTACTTCAGTAAAAAAATATAACATAAGAATATTGATTCACTACTAAAAATAATTTAACAAATGTAATGAATTAATAACCACAAACAAGATAACCGAGTTGAGGAATTTTTCCTTCTTTATTTATCTTTACAATATCGCTCAATATTTAGCACTTAATAAAATGAAATAGCAAAGTGGTTTCTTTTAAAAACTTCATGATAGTAAAGTCACCACAAATTAATTTAATAGCTACTTTTTGTCTAAATCCTCACAAATATCTAAAAACATATATTGTTAGTGAAAAGTCGCATATATTAACGGAGTTATTTATATAGAATTCTACGAATATTTTATTGAATCTATAATATTCATAAGTAATGAAAAATTCATAAAATAGTTAATACCTGGAGAGCATTTAATTTGTCAATCATTCCATTTGCAACATATTTCTTGGCAGAATAAAATTCAATATTTATATTAAAATCAGAATTTCATTAACTGAAAAAGAAATTATATTTTCAAATTCATTAGAAATATAAGTAATGAATTTATTTAAATTCACTTAAACTTATTATAAAAAAGCATATAATATTAAGAAATACTAATTATAAAATTTTGTTTATAGAAAAGTATATTTAAAAATATAATTTCTGTAAAAACATTTTCTTGAAACTGTATGCATACTAAAATTTTATTAAAGTTCAGATAAATTTTATCTAAACAATAAAATACTTAAACCCTGCTTCAATGGACAAATATAGTATAAGAAGATCTGCCTGTTGACTCGCTACGATAATTAATTTAACAAAGGCTCTTGAATTAATAACCCAATTGGACAATCCTTGATGCCTTTCACCATCTGTATTTATTTGTACAACATTGCACTATCTTTTCGGCATTGATATAACATGAAAACCAAAGTGCTCCTTTTGGAAGGTTTCATAAATATAATGTCATGAATTAATTAAGTAACTACATTTTGTCTGGGTTTTCACTAAGATCTTTTCAAAATTTTAATAAAATTTGTCTTTTGATTATGCCTTATTGTAATCAAATAGACCGTATTAATGCGGCAGATATTATAAGTGAAAATATTCCTATATCAATGGAGCTATTTAAATGAATTCTAGAAAAATATCAAATGCGTAATATTCATGAAAGTATATAAAAATTTCTAAAGTGTTTTGGTTTGAAGAGAATTAATTTTGTCAGTCGTTTCAATTACTATATATCACTAGCAAAAAAGAAATGAATTTTTCTTATAAATAAATTTTCATTAATGTAATAAAAAAATCTTTTCATAATTGAAGAATTTATTTAAATTTTCTTATATTTATTAAAATATATAGAAAAAGAAACTTATAAATATTACAGTATTACGATGAAATAGAATAACATTTACACATTGAATATTTTTTCCAAATATACATATATTTGTAAAGAATTAATATAAAAAAATCAAGTATTATAATTATTGATACTTATAAAGGATAAAGTTAAGAAATTAGTGTTCGAAAATTTAACATCATAAATAATCTGAAAATTGATAAGAAGCAATGTATACAAGATATTTAAATAAGAGTGAAATATTTAGGAAATCAATTTAAAAACATAATAAAATAAAAAAATTGAATAACAGGAAGACATTTTTTTGTAGCTAATAAAATTGAAATTTATATGCAAATGAAAGGTGATCCCATAATCCATTAAGATAATTTTGTTGTATCAATGAACAACAATATTTTATACTATATTCCATCGAAATAGTTTTGCAAGAAAATAGAAAATGTTTCACTGTTACAATGTTTCACACAATTACTCGTAACAATAAGAACTCTAAAAATTCTTTATTACATTACAAAATTGACTTATTTTACGTTTGATTTCTCTGCGTTGTCCAATTGGGATACGAAATGAAATTAAAGACTTCTTTTAGAGAAACGAGAAACTATATTTGTCAAATTTCGTCCTAAGTAAAGAATTGCATTCTGAGTTTAGTGATTTACGGATATATATATATATATATATATATATATATATGTGTGTGTGTGTGTGTGTGTGTGTGTGTGTGTGTGTGTGTGTGTGT
>JAPDSC010080825.1:0-50703 GCA_026290005.1 Latrodectus geometricus
ATATTTTTGATATTTTTTTAGAAAATACTATTTAAATACATAATGCAAACTACAAATTTTGTAACACATAATCATTTGTTTTTAAAGTATATGTATTATATTTAATAAATATATATTCGTTCCATTATATATGAAATATTCATCCAATAAGAATAAAAATATTGGAATATTTGTATTAATTTAAAAGCAATATGAGTTAAAGACAACATTCTTTCAATAAAAGTAAATTAAAAAATAGTTTAAAAATAAAGAATTTATATATTGTTTGTGCCATTTAGAAAAAGTAATAAGATAACATTTAAGAGTTTATGGAAAATATTGATAAAATATTTATAGTTCAAATTAAATATAGATGAATACTATTTACCATGTTGAAAAAAAATTAGTGAATTTATAATTTTTTGAAAAATATTCCAAAAATTCGAATTTCGTATGAGCACTATTTTCGCTTATCACTTTATTAAACAAATATATATTTGAAACAAAAGAAACAGTTATAAAGTTGTTTTTATGAGGTTTTGATGCACTGGAAAATTGTTTGTCAGAATTATTTTCATAAAAACATTTAATTCATAGTCAAAACTCAGGGCCACTGTAAATCATTTAAACATGCCTTTCGAAAAAACTTTTCATAGGCAGTTATATATATATATATATATATATATATATATATAAGCATGAAGAAAAATTGGGAAATCCTGAAGTTTTTTTTCGGGAATTCATATGTAAAATGCAGAAGTGCAATTTGATCTTTTCACCAGTGGTTGATATCAGATCCGGAACCCTCATATCAAAACTTTGGGGCATTTAGATATTCAAAATGATTTACTAACAAAAACATTTCATTTTAAAGAAAAATGCTGTTTATTGTACTAAAATGGTTTATTTGAAATTTTAAATTCAAATAATTAAAGATTCAAATTTAATAATACAGAGAATTTGAATATAGAAATAAAATACATTAGGATTGAAATTAGGAATCTAAAATCTTTTTTAAAGTTTACAGGATTTATATCTCTAGTTTACCTTAAGTTTTAAGCTAATTATAAGTAAGCCCTTAAAGTTCGTTTAAAAATTTATGCTAATAATTAGATTTATAAAAAGCAATAAAATAGGTAAATTCAGTTTTTATTAGTTTACTAGATTAGTTTTAAATAATTATTATGTAATAAACTCATTTAATTTATTATACTTGACTCTCATTTTCATGAACTCGTGAGGACTAAAAAAATAGTTATTAAAAGCGAAAGTTCGTAAGGTAGAAATATATGTGTTTGACTTAAAATTTATTTTTTTCTTTATCAAACAGATTTTTATTTATAAATGAACTGCAATTAGAAAAAATCATTTAGCATGTACTATATAAGAAACACAAGCAAATTAAAATTCCTACTTAAAAACTATTATTTTTATTTTGTCGATTAAAATTTTGACAAAATAATCACGTAGCTTAAAAGCTACATTTTAAACATACATTTTTTCTCTTTAAGATCTGAGAACTATACATCATTTTGTTTTTGCTTGATATTTGAAAGTAGTTTTTCATTTTTATTTATTATATTATCATCATTTAATTTGATACTTCTTTCGTGCAAATTATATATGTATTCTCATTGAAAATGTCCTGAAAAAAATTTCGGATTGAAGTAGGTTTCTTTTCGAAGACAACTATAACTGATAGACAAGTAACTGATCTTAATTTAAATCATCAGATTCATGATTTTGATTTTTTCAGTTAAAGTGATTTTTTTAATAAAGCCTTAAATTAGAACAACCTAAAGATCATTGTTTGGCAACATCATTTCAGACATGCATTGGCAAGTGCATAGTGCCTAGTTAGTCAATTTCATTAGGTGAATTCAAGCCATAATCGGCACCTATCAAAAATATTTTACGTTATTTTCACTTGAAGCTATTGTTTATAGTCTAATGCATGGAATATAAGACGGGAGTTAGATTAGAAAAGAGAAATTCATCACGAATTGCTTAAACATTCTGGGATTTCCGTATCAGCAGTGTAGTTAATTATCTAAAATTCGAAAGATTTATGATTTGAAAATAAAAATGTTAAGCTAAGTTTCTTTTTAAATTTAAAAAAAAATTGAATAATGAAAAATAAATGAAAGATGCCTGAAAATTAGTTGACAAAAAATATATTTTTTAAAATTTTAGTTTGTATAAGGGAATTATTATTATTAGAAAGAACACACAGAAGTCACACAGGTATTATGAATCAGGAACACTGCATTTAGAATACCACATACAGAGCTTGAGTCCAAATTAGATAAGAAATTAACCACAAATATGGGTTACAAATGGATTCGAAACAATCAACCGTTCATGCGTGATATGCAACTATTTTTACCAATTTTATACTTTGAACACCAACTCGTTTTACGATAGTAAGGTTTGTATCTTCGAATTGGAAGCATTTTATAAGCAATTCAGTAAAACATATTATCAACTTATGTTGGTATTGAAAGGTAGAAATACTAAAATGATATTAAGTAATCCGTTACTATTCCATTGTACCCCCACAATTGATCATCGAAGCAATTGTTAAGCAGTTTCCGCGAGAAATAATTTTGACGTTTAAGTAAGTCTTATTAATAAGTGATAATTATTTATTTTATAAAATCTAAATAAAATGTTTGTACTATTTTTTAGGAGTTTATAAAATGTAAATCTTTTTAAAGAATACATGACACCAATATTTACGAAAGTAATTGCGAATTTTTTCTTTCCAGTAATGATGATTATGTGCGGGGTATAATGGAATTATACCTGCAATCTTTATACTAAACCCGTACAGAACTTTTTGATTTTATCGATATTATATATTATACTGTGCTTTTAAACTATATTCATGTAAATATCCTATTTAGATGTCATTCTATAAAGAATATCTTATTTTTCCTTGAATGACATCAAATGTACAAAAGAGTGATGCATTGTATTAAATAAGAATTCATGCATTCATTTAATATAATGTAATTATTAATTACTACTGTGACAATTGCAGATAGTTAGCAATATACTATACGATGTACAACCAAGCATATTCTAATAGTATTTTGAAAGTATCTTAAATGAAAGTTTTTATAATTCAAAACAAATTTATGAATTTTAAGTTCTAAATTTTATACAAGAATACATTGATGAAACAAAAGATAGATTCTGATTCTTTTAAAAATGATAAACATATATCAAAGTTATTTTCGAAAAACAGCTAGCGATTGAATGTTGATGTTAGAGTTATATGAAAATAATATATTGATGTTGAGAAGAAATTTACTTTGTAAAGTTTAGATATATATATACACTATTTAAAACTATTAAATGGTATAATAATTAAAAGTTTATGAAAAAGATATGGTTAAGTTTTTTTTTAAACTTAACCGTATCTTTTACTTAACCGTATCCATCGAAAAGATTATTTTAAACTATTCGATGGCTTTGTCAATTTAATTTGAAATATGCTGAAGGGCAATAATTCGAGGATAGCATAGCAAAGTAAAGTAGTTTATTTGTATTGAATTTCACTAAAGGGAATTAAGGGTTGCAGGCGATTCAAAATATATATAAAAAAAAACAATGGCATATAATTTTAAAATCTATAAATCACAAGTGCTGAAATAATCACGAGTTACTATTTTATTTCGAAAATTTTATTGAATATCAGAAGAGGAATAATAAACAATGTGTTTGCTTAAGTGGAGAGATGATATTTATATGACGATCTTTTTGAATTTATCAATAATAAGCGTGTTTAATTTTGGTCAAAAATGTGACTTCTATGTCACAAATGTGTTTATTCAAGACAAAAATAATGTGATTTTCTATAGTGACTTCCTAATAGTGCCAAGATTTTGTCACTTTCATTACCACTACCCTTTCTTTCATTCCACAGAAATATAGCAATACGATGATAAAATGTACATATTTTAAGGCATATTTATGTCTATTCATTCTCGCCAAGCTGTGTAAAAAATAAAAGTATTGATTGAAATTATTTTGAGTTCAACTTGTCTAATAAATGATATTTTTTTTCAAAATAATTACTTTACTTTCCAGATCCGATTGTCACATATATTCGAACAATTTTTAGAAACTTTAGAAACATATATCAAAATAAAACATTGTCACATCATTCAAACAACAAATAGTCAAAACAATAAAAATTAAAAGTCTAATAAAGCATAAGAAGCTTTTACTTAATTGTACCTTCATTTTTAGACAAAGAAAAAATATTTTAACTTCATGTTACTTTTACAAGCAAAAATGTTTTAAAATATCAAATGATGTTTAATTATACATAAAATTCGATTGTTAATTTTATTTTAATATTTTAAAATAAAAATGTTTCTTAGATAATTCTAATTTCTTTTTATTTGGCACAAAAAGGGTAAATTAAAAAAAAAAAAGACAATTTTGTAATAAGGTAATAGTTAAATGTATCTTAAAGGTGTTCAAGATATTTCATAAAATGTTTGAGAAATTTGTTTGAAAAGAGATCTATAATTATTAAATATTTCTGAAGACTAAACAACTAGTTAACATAAATTTAACCACTAATAGCATTTTAAATCTAATGTAATACAAATATTTTATAGTTAAGTTATTTATAAATCTAAGAAGGATAATTTTTTAGAAAACGGTAATTTAATTATTTAAAAAGCGCACCACTTCCCACATATTAAATCTATAATCCTTTGGAATACTTAATGTAAGTGATATAGTGTTGTAAGAGATTGATTGATTGAAGTAAAATTTTTCAATATATATATATATATATATATATATATATATATATATATATATATATATTTACATTCAGATGTCAAATTAAAAATTTATTATTTAAAATTTATCTTAAAAATTCTTAATTGAATTATTAAATTTTGATTGAAAAACCTTATAAATCAAATTGATGTAAATTTAAGCGAAATTCAGTTTTTCTCATTATTTTGTGACTATAGAAATTTTTTAAGAGTAAAATATTTTAAAAACCTATGTAGGGATTTGTATTTTATATTATAATTTAATGAGCTTCGTAATTCAATAATAAATATTGGTTTTTTATAATGGTTAAAACAATATTAATTTGTTTTAAATTAAAAATATCATTTCAAACATTTAAAATTAAAAATGAAGATTTTTAAGTAAAATTCTAAATCGTTTTCAAATTGAATGTTTTTGAAGGAAATTAAAGTTGAAACAAACTGCATATAATAATTAATAAATATTTGTTTTATATAAGTTAACAATAAAATGGCTGCTTTAGTTAGGGAAATTATAAAAATCATGAAAAAAAGCGTTTCGAATGCATTTTGTAACAGTTGTTAAAGCATAATGTTGACAAAATTTGTGTCGCAAGCCTAAATCAAATTTTATTTATACATTTATGAAAGTCATTTAATCAGACTTATTCTACAATGTTTCTATAAATTCAATTTTGTTTTTAAACACCATTATAAATTTTTTCTCAATGTGCTTAACAGTATGTAAATAACAGTTGAAGTTGTAAACTGTAGATATAAAACTGTGAATCTGACATAGTTAATATAATCATATAATCGTGGTTATTTGTACATTCGTTAAGACTTTAAAGGAAAAATAGCAGACATAGGCTTTGCTGAATTTCAAACAAATCCTTTTTAAGATTAAAAACAAGATTTTTTTAAGGATCACTCAAAACATTCTACAATAATTGCAGTGTCTACAACGAGAGTAACATCAAGCCATACTAATTTGTAAAGAAAAATTTTATGTAACATATAATATTTCATAGCCAATTATCTCCGTCAACAATATTTGTTACAGAATAGTTTGTTACTCAACGGCCTTTTTTTCATACACGAGAGGAAATTAGAACAGAAACTATAGTTTGAATGGATTTCATTCAAACATTTACCGTCAAAGGGAAAACTTGTTAACCTCTGGCCATAGCACGGACCATTTTGGGGCCGATTCGGGTTGTTAGAGAATAGATTGAGAAGTTAAAATCCATAATTTTCTACAGTAACTTTCATTTTATCTTTAGAAAAAAATGGTTTACCATACCTTCTAAATTAATGATTTGTATATCTCATTTATCAGAGCTACGAGTTAAATAACCCTACATCAAATTAATAAGAAATTTGCTCCTTTGTTACAAACCTTCATAATAGTTTTGTCTATATTACTAGGTACGAAGATATTTATAAAAATAATTGTATTTCAATAAAAACAATGAATAAAGTAATTTAAAAAATACAATTTTAATAATTAATAGACTATAATTAAAATTTAAAAAATACTTTAAAAAATAGCAACATAAGGAATAATATTTTGTTTTTAAAGGTCCTTTTAAAATAAGAATCTATATAGTAATTTTTATTAATTTCACATTTAGAAATATTTTTCATGTTGTAAAATATTTTAATCATTCACGGTCTGAATGGTATTCATTCTTATCGTTAAACACGCAGTATAAAATTTAATAACGAATATGAAATACTTTAATCATTGCTTGTGGTATTATTCTCTTCGATGTTTTATTTATTCTTACCTTTGTGTAAATAGCAAAATTCCAATAAATTTATAAAAACTTTTTCCATGTTGTATTTTTTGAAAATTTTGAAATATCGATAGACTTCATTGAGATATAAAGTAGCTTTATTAAAGCTAACCAAAAACTTGCACATGTTATGTATGAATTGTATACTTGTTTATTCAAACAAGTACACAATTTAAACGCGAACATACTGACTTGAATTTATATATGTAAATGCTAAAAAAAATAATAATTAGATAAAAGAGAAATAGCAGTACTCATAAAATCAGTATAATATTGAGCTCAAGCAATCAAAAGACAAATATGAAAATATATGGAGCAGAGCAAGGTTGTCTGAACATTATTTTATCTTTAACGACATTACAACAACTTATTTCTAAAATTAAAGAAAGAACATGAAGTTAACAATGACTATTTCAAAATAAGTTTACCCAAATCAAATTTGAATTTGTAAGAAGTAAGTGTCAAATAAAGTTGCAATATTCAGAATAATATTAGGACAGCAATCAAAATTTTATCACCTGCTACGAATATAAAACTGTTTGAAAGTTCTACTTATTTCACTGTTTTATTGAAATAAGAAGTTTATAACAGTCAATTTTTAATTTGAAGTATCATTAGTCTAAAGTGCATTTGAACAGACTGCAGACAGGTTCAAATTAGATAGAAATAACTAGATGATTTAGAATGTAAGTTTTTCTGTGGTATATAGACTTTAGCAATAATCTATCAATCAGAACTCTGCTTAACAGTTACGTCTGGTGTTGGCATCAGATAGTTGCAATTGTGTGCACAAAAGAATAAAATTACAATTACAGCTGAAATCATATTTCCTGTTATTTTTTTAAAGAAGGCTTGTTCACAAAGATGATTTACAAGCGAGGTAACATACTATTTGAAGCCGTAACATATGTTCACGAGACATGAGTTCGCCATTGTATTCACCTAGCAACTAATCCATAAGAGGTTGCACTTGATAACAAACTTTATTTAACATAGAGGAAATATGAATTATCAGAAATTCATGAAAGATTCTTACAAATGAGATTACATAAATAGTGAAGTCAATTGTCAATTATTTTAAATGAAAAAGTAGTTGTTCCCTAAAAACAAGAGAATGACAATAGAAGACCAAGCATATTAGCTTTATTACAAATGGACAATAACATTTTGCAGATTATATGGAGGTTTATAGCAGACAATTTGTTTTGATTTCATAGATCTAAACATAAAAAAAAAAAAACAAAAAAAAAAACAGAATCCAAATATCTAAGGGAAAATCGATCGAGGAACATAACTGCATTATCTAATCAATTTGTTCTAGCTCTTGCAATAACTTACCAAAACACTTTCAAAAGTAATTTACAATGCTACACAAAGGATTCTTCATAAAAGTAAAATTCAGACTTTTTAGAGTTTCTGAGCAAAACTCCATACAATAATTTTATCCCTGCAATTAACCATTATTAAATCAACTGCGAATTACAAATTCTATGTTAGTTTATTATTTATAAATAAATCTTATTCTTAAAAGATATGAGTTTATCTAGTAATTATTGAAGTATTAAAAGTTCTTTAAAAGTCTATTTATATTATATTCCTCACTGATACTTATAAATAAGAAAAACAATGTTTATGTTCTTTGTTTAATAGAAAGAGGAAATTCGCTTTTGATATGTTAGCTTAAAACGAAGAAATTTTCATTAAATTAAAATATACTAAAATATATTCCTCATAATAATGTAACATTTTGTAAAAACATTTAATTTAATGTAATTTTAATTCGTTAATACCCTACTAGCCATTAAAATTGCTACACCAGGAAGAAATGCAGAAAACGAAATGATATTTATTGGACAAATATATTATACTAGAAATAAGAAGTGATTAAATTTTCAAAAAATTTGTCTGGATAGATCCTGAGAAATCAGTACCCAGAACAACCACCTCTGGAAGTAATAACAGCAGTTATACGCCTGGGCATTGAGTCAAACAGAGATTGGATTGCATGTACAGGTACAGATGCCTATGCAGCTTCATCACGATTCCACAGTTCATCAACCGTAGTGACTGGCGTTTGGTGACGAGCCAGTCGCTCGGCAACCATTGACCAGACATTTTCTATTGGGGAAAGATCTGGAGAATGTGCTGGCCTGGGCATCAGCCGAACATGTTCCGTATCAAGGAAGGTCCGTACAATACCGGCAACATGCGGTCGGGCATTATCCTGCTGAAACGTAAGGTTTCGCAGGGCTCGAATAAAGGGTAGAGCCACGGGTCGTAACACACCAGAAATGTAACGTGCACTGTTCAAAGCACCGTCAATGCGAACAAGAGGTGACATAGACGTGTATCCAATCGCGAGCAGCAATAGTGCGATAAGATAAACCGCAATCCCTTTACGCTGCAATTCGACCTTTATCAAGGTCATAAACGTGCTGGTACGCATTTCTCCTTCTTACACGAGGCATCACAACAACTTTTCACCAGGTAACAACGTTCAAATGCAATTTGTGTATGAGGAACCGGCTGAACAATTTCCTCATTTAAACACAATGTAGGTGTCGCTACTGGTGCCTGCTTTGTCTGAATGAGCTGAAAAGCTAATTATTTGCATATCACAGCACCTTCTTCCTTTCGTATAAATTTCGCGTCTGTAGCATGTCATCTTCTTGGTGTAGCAATTTTAATGGCCAGTAGTGTAGTTCTTAATTGTGATGTCCATGATTTTTCTTTTCTTTCTTCACCGTTTCGAAAGTATTTTGACAGCAATAAAGTTCAAAAGAGTAAAATTTGGAATATTTATCAATAAGATCATTATCTGACATCGAAAAAGATCATTTAACAATGTTTACGGAAATAGATTGGTTGAAAACATGATTATGATGTATGCTATTTCAAGTTACAAAATGTTGAGCCATATCAGAAAATATGGATAACGATATCAATGTAAATTTACATAACTGTAAATTGGTTTTATTTTGCAAACTTATAGTGTTTAAAAATCATTACGTAAGAAACCATCAACTAGAAGTAATGTACTCTAATACTCCAGCTATTTATTCTCTATTCACTGTATCTTTTCAGCTAAATGGGTTGAAAAGTATCAAGGATCAACATTTCAAAAAGCTTAAGCATTTTTGATTGATATCATAACACAACCAGTATAGACTTGGTTGATATCGTTTTTCTATGCAACTGAACAGTGTTTAGTTGTAAATAGGTAGTTTCCTAATAGGTAGTACTAGGGAAAGTATTCCGAAAATTAATTTTACTTTCCCTGTATGCAGATGACTATTAAATATCATATGCGTAAATGAAGCTGAAGTAATAAACTGAGCTCTAAAAAATTGGATCTCAAGATATTTGTAATAATATCTAATGTAGCAGCTTATTGGTAAGTTGATCTTTGCAGCTTTTTAGTAAGTGTTTAGTTTTGCTAGAAAAGTTTGAGTAAACGTGAATTTAAATTTGTCTATTAATAGTTTGCTAAATTTTTCATTATACAGTAAGTACTGTCTAGCTGTTAAGTAGTTAGTGTAAGAATTGTACCCAAGGCTTTCGAACCTAATCGCAACATAATCAAGTGCTTCAAAATTATGAGAATGATATAAACAAGAACAAATTATATTTAGCAAATATACTCCGTAAAAGTAATTTCAACACCCCAGAATATTATTGAACTAACTGATATATTATTACATTTCCTGCAAAATCTATTTTATAGTGCATTAACGATACACAATAGGCTATGGAATATTCCGTACCCCTTGTTATGCTGTTTCTTGCATGGAAGAAAATATTAATTTAAAATCTATAGGAATCAAAATTGTTCTTTTTCACTCAATCATGAAATGGTTTGAATATTTTGCTCTGAATTCATAACGTCAGGTTTCTTTTCTGATGGAATATAATGCATGACTACTTGTCATGAAATTATTCTATAAAATATTTTCATGTATTTTATAATCTATTTAATATTAAAAATCTCTCCTGACAACGTGTAAAATGAGTTGCAAGAATTACGGCTTCTTACAAGAGTAAAACAGTTGCATATCTTACCTTAGAAGGTTCTCGAATCCGCTGGGATGAATGTCGGTAACACGGACAACTCTGCTCTTGTTGGCCATATCCCCTTGGAACATGGCCTCAAAGACCGGACTTGACATAGCAAGAACTACTCGATTACCAGTGTACTTTTTGGCCTTGGATGGAGCCCCAACAATAAAAGTAATGTCCGAGTAACGTTTCTTCTTTAATTGATGTACTGGAGTGACAACTGCACTCTTGTGAAAGGGCTCTCTAGGATATGTAATCGACAGGTCATCTTCGATCTCCTGAAATAAGAACAAATCGTGAAAGGCAACTTTTCACAGTACAAGATAATCCCGTTTAGTGTTCTTAATTTCATTCCAATAAATAAAAGAAAACTACCGTAACTTTAGTCACTCTCTTTTATGAATTAGAGTATTCAGTTAGTTAATATAATTGATAATTCAATTATATTCTTAATTTGTTTGATAATATTTTAATTTTATAAAAGACTAATATATTATTTGAATATTAATATGATAAAAAATATATACCGTAAAACTTTTATGCAATTTTGAGGCATATTAACATATATGAAAATGAGAGAAATTTTCGCAACTTATTTAATGGTTTGAATGATGCTATTTTTTTTATAACTTGACAAAAACTACTCTTTCTCACTGTTAAACATTTCACAATATTTAAAAAAATTAGTTTTTATTTAGTTTTTGTATCAAAATCAGATTTTTTATATATCACAGGAATTAAGTTAAAATATTTAATTGTTTATTAGCTTACAATATTATCTCATTAATCTCCTCTTTTTCTAATAATATGACACATACATAAATATATTTCATTCTACTTCAAAACATTAATAATGAAATATAACATTGAAAAGCTTAGAGAAAATGGAAGTAATTTCTCAGTAATTTTGCAAATTTTACAATAATAGATCAGAAATTTCATAAGTACATTTTTTAAAATAAAACAGAATAAACTGTTCAGAGAAAGATATATTTTTGTTTATTTTAAATATTTTAATTATTTTAATTTTTAAATTAATTCTATTCAATAATTAATCATATAAATAAAAAATTTCATAGATTAAAACACAAACGTTATGAATTCACCACAATATTATATTAAAAGTTCTAAAACTTTAACATTCAAAATTTAATATTTGATTTTTAAATTTGCATCAGACAACATATTTAATTTAGAAATATTTTCCGGAGTATGAAAAATTACAGATGATTAAAGGAAATTTATAATCATGATATTAAGAGATTAGTTTTCCCTTTTAATTCGTTTGAAGGAATATATCAACCTCAATTAACGCAACACATTCATCTACAGTTTTCCCCAAAGGGATCTTACCACTTCTGATTATTCAACCACAGATCTCATTTACACACCAAAATCTTCTTAGAAATCCCTATTTTACCTAGGATAACAGTTGTAGGTTTTTGTTTTATTCACTAATGACAGTAAATATGGGTGTGGTAATTTCTGGAATAAAATGTGGTGTTTTCTTTCACAACTCATTTGCAAATATTATTTTATTTCTCAGAGGATATGTAGGCTGCATTTCCTGGAATTATCATATAATGCATATTTACTTCCGTGTGTTGAATGTTTTTTAATATTTTTTTTTGCAACTTTGTCTTAGTCACACTCTCATGGCAGTATATGATATTCCCTAATGAATAAAGGGGCTCCATTGTGATTGCTAACCGACTAGAAAGAAAGATTGCGTGACAGTTAAGGTCCATTTCAATCATTTATACTTTTTTTCCCTAAAACCATGTTATTTCGATGGCAACAACTTTCAAGAAAGATATAATCACGAAGGAAAACTAGTCAACTTAAATATCAGCCTTCTATTTTAATGAATCTTAACATTTCATTCGTACATTAATAAGAAGAAATATTATTTTACACATATTAGTAAATTCTATGCATTTATTTAAGAAATTTATCATTGGAGGTAAAACTGTTTGAAAAACGCGCTAAGATTTCATAACATATTCCATTGTTTAACCAGATAAAAATTTCATTTTTTACAAGTTTTATTGAAAGATATTAATTTCGAACATACATGCTCTGTTTCTGTGAATCCAAATAGACTTACTGTCTCTAATTTCAACATCTAATAATATCTTAATTTAATATTTTTATTTCAAATTAATGCAAAAGTTTTTTTTACTGTTAAAAGAAGTAACTTAGCATTAAATAATTGTTATTAACATTTTTGAAAAATTATTCCTATTTATTTATATCTAATCTGAAAATATACAAAAATATAAGAGATAATAATAGTAACTTCCATTTTTTTTCATACAAAATGTATTAAATTTTGTTACATTTACAACCAAACAACTTTTAAAAAAATTGAATTGAAATATTATAAATTTCATCAAAGATTATAAGAGTTTTTTTGAATCGAAGGCGAAGCATTTTTCCTGTGTATTGTGTTTTATGATATATAACACATTAATTTCTTTTTGATACGCATGACACAAGTATGGTGGTCATTTGCGAAAATAAGTGTTGATTAAAAACTTCTTTATTTTTACTTGAAAACAATTCTAATTAATTATAATTGTAATAAGAAAGAATGGAAGAATTTTCCTCCTCTGTTTTAAATCTTAATTTCAGTAACATATGTCCAAGTGTACAAGGCGAAAAGTTTTCACCTATTATATTACGTCCTTCTAGAACAAATGATAATTCAAGCTGTAAAGTCTAATTTTTCTCACTTAGTTGATTTATTAGTTAACAATGAACAGTTGAACATTCTAAATGAAACTGATTGGATGGAAACAAAAATACAAAATTTTATGTTATATTTAGAAACTTGAATAGCGTTTTATAACATATTTTGATACTCTATTGTTGGACACTTCACACTGAAAGAAATCAAGTGTTCATTCGCTGTCGCTTAAGTAATAGGGTTATAATGTTTTGATATTACATTCCCTTATGTATACCGATAACTACAAATTTATCTTTTTACCTCTTGTAAGAACGTGTTCGTAGAGTAAAATATGTACTATTAATTTATTAATACATACAAATATACTTGTTGCATGTATATACAAATTTACATATACAAATATATATTATATAAAGAGAATTCTACTAATTTCTAATAAAAAAGTTTCCAAATATAGTTAATATAAGTCTTTTGTTACATGATTTATATGTGACTAAAGGCTTATATTGCAATAAAAAATTAATTTATTTTATCAATTTGCAAAACGACCATTTCATGAAACTGCAAGGTAATATTTTTGTTATTTTTAATGCCATTCTAAAATTAAATAACTTTTGAATCGAAATAGTTGAACAAATCACCAATTTTAAATATTAACATTAATAACTAATATATATGGAAATATATATAATTTTTTAAAAATTATAATGAAATATATGATTTATAAATGGAGTTGAACAAATGAATTTATAAAAATGATCCATAAATGTATACGCATTTATTTATTCAAACAATCAGTGATATAACTATTCATACTTTATAATTTACTAAACAATTACCCACAGAAATTAAAATGAATCTAAAAATTATATAATGTTGATTTACAAACGCTGATAAATACTTAAATGATAAACAAGAAACCAAAATTAACTATATTGTTATAATTATATTTCCTCGAAAACTTTTATTATTACATAATTTACTATTTATTTTGATTGATTCATATTAAAATATTCATCCAAATTTCTCGATAGTCTGGATCCTTTCATTAGTATTACATCATTATTTTCAAAGAATTTGATATCATTTTTAACTCATTCATATCAAGTTAAACTGAGAATAAATCATCATTATAGGTATATCAATTTGTTTTGATGGAAGAATATCATTTGTTTTGAAGAGTTTTCCCTCCTAAAAAGCTAAATCTATTTATTCATATTGTATATATATATATATATATATATATATATATATATATATATATATACGTATGCATTCAAAAATATATACGAAAGAAAAAAAATTTATATGAGGGGAATAATAATATATTTTTAATAATTTATATTAATTTTTATATTCATGCTTTTAAATACGTAAAAAAAGTATAAAATCTTCAATGTTTAAAAACTCTTATATTTATGAAAATAAACGAGGAATTCTTGCTTAAGTTTTGAAAATTTCATTATACTATCAATACGTTTAATAAGATTTACTACATTAAAAGAGTTCGTAGCTCCTTTGATAAACTTAATGAAGCTCATTCATGAATGAACATATTAAGAGCTCATTTATTTTTAACCCTTATTAAAAATAAATGAAAACTAACTTGTATTTGGTTTTAAAGAAAACGAAAATTTAGCATAAATTTTGTTTAATGAAATTAGGTATTCTTGATTACTTTATTAATTTTATAAATATAAACATTTTGTGAAGCATTAGAATTTTGCGTTTTATTGTATTTATAATATAATATATATATTATATATTTAATATATTATAGATATAAAATGAGATGTCATCTTAAAATTTTATCATTGATTTTAATATTTACATGCAACATAGTTACATTCATGCAAATTCTTATTTTGGTCTCTAGATATTTTTTGAGAATTAAAAAAAATTAAATTATTGTATGAAATCTATACATATTAAAGTTTAATAATATATAAAATAAATTGTATTAAACAGAAACTGAATAAACTGTGATAATACTCATATACTTTTAAATATTAAAAAGTTATCTGAAAATTTTAAAGTACAACCAAATATAATTTAATAAAATTAATTTCATAAACATGTAAAATAAGATTTGGTTGATAAGTATTAAGTTTATTTAATGCTTAAGCGTATAGGAAATTTTCTTTGTTTCATAGCCATGATTATAAAAAATTACGTAAAAATAATTGAATTAAAAAGTAGGACATATAATTAGCACACTAACCTGTTCCGTCATTTTGAAAAATTAAATAATTTACTTCTTCACTTAGCACACATGAAGTTTGATAAACTTTTTAATATAGAAGTCCTTATACTCATAGGTAAATCGCTTATAAAGCAATTGGAGGTCCAATTAGTGAAGACCCTCCATGGGTTTTTGGCATCTTTTGTGAGTGCCATCTTTGACGTGTAGGTGTCGCCAGTGTGAGCTCAAGCGTAACATGTTGTGGTCCCTAGAGAAATGGACCAATGGGGAGCTCGTTAGTGCGCGGGAGTTGGTTAATAACGTAGTCGCTATGGAAACAATGAAATGAAAGACTATCAGCTTCATTAACTGCTTGCGCGTATCGGTTAGAGTGTATTAAGATGTGTTTTTACTTATTTTTTTTCTTATTAATATTCTGAAGGTTATGTGTTTTTCCTAGATTTATGCAAAACTGAATGATTATGTATGTGTTCATCAATTTAATTGCTTTGGATTCGAAACAAAAACATTGTTTAAAACAAAACAAATTTATCAGAATTACTGAAATTTTAATATTTGCAATTTCATTAAATTATTAAATTTTTTTCTAGAATGACCGTTATTTTCTTATAAATATGAGAATTTGATTTATTATGAAATCTTTGCGAACCTAAAAAGAAAAATGACTATTTTGAAATCTAAGAAAGCTGAAATCAAGAAATTTTACTAGAATTTACTTTTAATTACAATTTGAGTTGTTTCTTAAAAGTATTGAAAGCAGTTTTTAAAATTCAACATTTATATTCGTGTTTCTTAAAATTATAAGTAATTTACAAAAATAATTAAGGTGTTTTCAAATTACTTTGTATCTCCATAAGAGATGATTTACATAAAATATTATAAATTATATATATATATTTAAATTATGAAGAAAAATCTACATTTTGTATTTCAGTTTTGAATTCCTTTCAGAAAATCTGCGCTTTTATAATATTTACCTATGGTAAAAACATGCATTAAGAGTTGGTTTTGATGAAACTAACTCTGATGACCACTACAATTGTCAAAAATGCCAATGACACATAGATATATTAATGTAGGTAACACTTTTTTTATTCTTAAATGTTTAATTTTTTCGAAGATATTTAGGGAACAAGCTTTCAAAGCAATTTTAGCGCAGTTGGAAAAAATATTCTTTCTCATCCCTTATGAAATAAAAGAATTGACTCACGCTATTCTTAACCAATAACTTTTGTATTTTTCTCACTTTTATAAAAACCTTTTATTGCCCCAAAAAACCTTTTATTACTTTTAGTATTTAATTTTCTTTAAAAAATAAAAATAATTAAATGTTTTATGCGAAAATTAGATTTACCTAATTACGTAAATTTTAAACTTGATATAAATTAATTGATTGAAGTTGTTTTTTTAAATGGTATTTTTTTGCACATGTAGAATTTTAGTATACCTAAAGTATTGAGTTTTTGTTCATTATTATGAAAGATTTCTTTCAGCATTTTTATAAAAGATTATCATAAATTATTTAAAATAAATAATAGTAATTATTGGGTTAAATATCAAATCTATGTTTCTCTGTATAAATTAAATTTCTTAGAAAGTGAATTTTTTGTCCGAATTATTTAGTAGCTATTTCATTAAATTAATTTAATGAAGAAGTTTTAAATAACTGTTTTGTTTTAATGATAAAATAATGACAATTGAAAACATGATTAAGAAAATTAAATTGTAGGCGAATAAATAGGTACATGATTCTCACATATGTAAAATAATTACCAAAGAAGCTTAGTTTCTTAATTTAACATATTAATTAAAAAATAATATATAGAAAAATTATAAGTAAAATATTCTTATTTAGATAAAAATATAAAGTATAATTTTTTTGTTGTTTAATGTATTTTTTTTTGTTTGTTAAATGTATGATTATGGGATGAAATGCCGATTATTATATATTAAGACTGATTTAATAAAACTTGCAAAAATTCAATGACACAGTAAAATTTCTAAACTTAGAAATTGATTTTATGTGTTTATGGACTAAGAATCCTTTCTAAAGACGTGAATTTAATACATTTTGCAAATGTTCAAAGGAAAAAAAAACTAATAAATTGATTAGTAATTTGCTGATAGAAATTTAAAGATGAAAATGAACTGTAATTAGAAAAAACAACGTATTAACCGAATGAAATGTAATAAATATTGAAATCTAGAAAAGTAAAAGATATATAACAGTAATGGAATATTAAGTTTATATTTTGTGTATAGCTAATGTTTAGAAAAAATTAAATAACTATCAATGTATACAATATGAATGAAATACAAATATGTTTTGCCAAGTTTAATTTCAACATAGCTTTAGAAGGCACATAAACAATTTTAAATTAATAATTTTCCCTGTTTCATATTATTAATAAAACGTGCCATGAATTTCAATTAAAAATAATTGTTTAGGTATTTTTAATAATAAATATTTCTAAAAAATTTTGAAGACATAATTTTGCAATGGATCACAAAGCTATTACCATTAAATTTCATTATATAACACCAAATCCACATTTTATTTTCGGTTATGTTACTTCTATATAATATTACAATAAAGTAAAATAATTATCTAGAGTTCTACTGGGAAAAACAAATCTTTGAATGATTAAACAAAGAGATGTCCATTCATCAAAGTAGGGAAGGCAAAATTTGTAAGCAATTAAGAACCATGTGACTTGGAAGGAAACATTACATAATATATCAATTTTTATCGTTACAACCACAGGGAATTATTTATATTTTAATTGCTCGCGCTGATACAAAGAAAAAAAGTCATTCATTTATCATTGAATGAATGATTATACGAGGTGCAAGTCAAAACTAATTGTTTTGCAGTAGGCAGATATTTGATGCTATTCAGGTCGATCGGGTCGACCGTGAATATGTTCGACATTTATGACAACTATTAAGGAGAATTAATTCCCCTGTTATCCTAATTGAAATGTTACTCCCACAAAATATTTAAAAAAATGTTGACTTTTAATGATGAAAAATGATTTTTGTGAAAGACAACAAAATACGTCTAGCACATTTTTTCAAAATTGATGAAGATTACTAAATTAGGTCAATGATCTTACATTTAAATCTAAGTAATTGCAGTATATTTTTTAAACTAAAAAACTGTTATTGATATTCTTTTAAATAAAATATGAGTCTAAAATAATGATTGAGTTTCCGTTTTTAATGATGATAGATATATTCTGCTATATCTAAACATGAAATGAATATTTTTAATGTATTTTGGTAACATTACGAAATTAGAATTTTGTATTTATTTCAAAATGTCAAATAATTTAACAAACTGTTATGACGTATTTTCATACATTCATTTCAATTAAACTACATTCCTTTAAAGAAATAAACAATAAATATTATGAAATTATGTATATACATTATTGTAGGTGATCAATTTAATTATTATTAATATTATTTGAAATATTATATATAAAATTAAATTTCACGTACTATTTTAACTGAATTATTCCATTTTGAAAAAACAAAGGCATTAAATGCAAAAAAAAAAAAAAACATATATAGCTACTAAATTTTTTATATAATAAAATTCTTAAATTTTTTTGTTTCAAGCAAACTCTATAGAGCAAAACTCATTAAGGGATCTTTAATTCTGTAATTCAGATTGTTTATTTGATTTACAAAAGTATAAGCTTCATTAATATGAGTTATGTTATTTGATATGACAATTTAAAAAATAATCACTTTATGAAAGTTAAAACTTACTTTTAGAAAAAATGGTCTCAAAACTATGAAATATCGTCAAATGTATGTACAATGTAACATACATGTAAATATGAAAATTTTAACTATAACGTCAAAATATGTGTAATAATTTTGGGCAATTTAAATAATTTTTCACTAAAACACTTCTGAGAATTTGGGTTGAATCATTAGTTTTATTATATATATATTTTCTTATAAATAAATTTTTTATTCCTTAAAAGTTTCTTAAATATCTTTCTTAAAATTGTCAAAAATTAAGAAATTACTTGTCTGTCTTTCAAAAAAATTTTATAAATAAAACCACATTTGAATCAAATAATAAAGATAAAATTTTTTTTAATTTCAAAATATTAGGAGAAATGAAAGGCTATACTTGATGTCATATATACAATTTTCTAGCAGTGAAAGCTCTTTTCCAGAAAGATATATTACCACTCAAATTTCAACCAATACTAAGAGTAAAAGCAGAAATGGAATTTAATAGTAAACTTTAAAGCTAGAATCTCACTACAAAATATTTTAGAAATGATAAAAGTTAGGAAGGGAACAACAATGTTTCAGTTGTATAAAAGAAATGTATATTTAACTTAAAACTCATACAAGCACACGTCCAAAAGAAATTACGAAATTTTCTTTTATCCCCTTGCATATATTTCTTATAAATATACTTATATAAGGTTAAAAAATGCTTTGATAATCTAGAATGCAATAGAAAAGAAGATAATTTCATAATATATATTATTTCAAAAAGGTTTCTTACTGTTATTACTTATTGATTTAATTAATTTATAAAGATATCTACATGATTAGAGGGCAAAAATAACAAAGCAAATAAAGTAAGACAAACCTATCTCAAATATATCAAAAAGGCAATGAATAATGTTTTATAAAAATACACTTTTCATAATGAAATAAAAAAATTTCTAAATTGACTTCTGTTATTGAGTTTAGTATTAGTTAATTGGTAAATCATAATATCATGTTATTCTAAAAAATAATCTGGTGTATTTATAGAAACCTTTAATTTATTTTTAAAAAGATACAACTCTTGTATATTAACTTGAAGAGTGATAAAATTTTATAAATAATTCAGAGAAATATACTTATTTGAAAGCTTTTCTATGTTTACTTTCAAATATGTCAGAAATCTTTTTATAAATTAATGCTTTAATCAAAACTATAATGTTTTTGGTAGTGAAAGGAAAAACCCCTGAACATAGTAGCTGCTAATATTGCCACCACACATAATACGTTTTTTGAAATGATCTTGTTTTTCTTTAAGATATGTTATTTTATATAATGTTAGGATATAATTCTCTTGTATTAATTTAGTTAATTCTCTTATCTTAATTAATTAAATAAGCTTATTTTAAACTTTTTTGATAGATTTAAATACGCAAATGAACCATAGAATAATTATGTAATTATTATAAAATCATGTAGTAATTATTAAGTATAATATATAATGTATCCATAATTTTTATTTCATCCTAAAATATTTTTATAATATTTTATTGAAAAAAACAACTTATAATATATTATTAGAATAAATGTAATAAATTATTAGAATGATTTTAACGTGTAGATATTTTTATTCGCTGATTCACTTGCATATAAATTGCAATTATTATTTATTTAACTATTCTTTTAACCATACGTTATAAACTTTTGGTCATGGAAAACAGATTAATTACCCAACTTAAATATTATGGATAAATTCTTAATTTTAAAGAACTTTTTTTAAATATTTTTGTATCGAAAAAATAAAGGATATTTTGGTATAAAAATAGAACAGGACAAGGCAAGTTACATGAAAAAGTTTACTATTGAAAATATACCGTGAATTCGAAGTAGAATCAGCTTCTTTATTAATGTACATTTGCGATTTTTGGAAACAAACATTGGATGTATAAATGCTTTTAAAAATTTGAATAAGTTAAAAATTTTTAAATAAAATGAAATTAAAACCAGAAATCTTTTGATTAAATAATAACTCTAAATTAAGTAAGAAATTTGATGTCTTATTTTCCAAATACTTAAAAATTTCGTAAAAATTTAAGATTTTTTTAATGTTTGAAAAATAGGACATACAATTTATTTAACTGGAAAACTAAATCAAGCTTGTTGATTTTTATTTTTGAGTATAAAACTATTTTTGTTAATCAATATTTGAAATTTCAGAAAATATTTGCATGAAGTATTTTTTGGGAAACATTTGAAATTACTAATAACAGTGAAAATATAGGAATGAACATTAATAATGTAATCTGTATATTATGAATTTGTACAATTATGAAATGTTTCTTTAAACGAGAGTAGGGAAAAAATTATGTTGCCGTAAATTACCTTTTCACAAAACACATTACGATTCAACATTTCACTAGCAAAACACATTTTCCATAATTACTGGACAATAACTAGAACATAACAAAATTCAAAGGTATTTTCAGCAATAATTTTTACGACTCATTTCCCTTTTCTTTAAAGAAAGAGCTTATGTCTTCAAGGTTACGTCATACATTTAAGACATCGTAAATTCAAGCTAATCGGACATTTCTATAGACACGCAATACATTCAGAAACAGACACACCCTTACTAGAATTCCAAATTCGAAAATGCGGTGAAGAACAATCGATCTTTTACTTCGTAATTTCCATGGAGAGAGTCTTATTTTTTTGATTTTAGGAAAAACTATGGATACATTTAATGGAAAAGTTTCATTTATGAACATTTAATTTCTTTACGTCAAGTAAATGATGAATAGATTTAAAGTTCTTAAAAATCAAGATAATAGTTTTAGTTAAAATATTTAATACACTCTATAACGAATAACAAATAATATAGAGAATGATTTGTAATAATTTTAATATTTTAAACTAAATTATTAAATAATTACGCTTAGTATGTTAAGAAGTTTATTGAAGAAAATTAAGCGATTTAAAGTAGAAATTTTGTGTTTACCTATTATCGTAATCACTACATTCACATTTTTTCCAAATGTAAAAGTAATTTGTTGTGAAAGTGTAATTTATTGGTAACTTTATATTAATCACTCATTAATATTAAACTCAAAATAAGAAGTTTGTAATAGTTTTGCTTGTTTATAAATAGGTTTTTTAAAATCGAAAATATTTAAATCTGAATTTTAAATTGAACACAATCAATCTCTTCCTAAATTTGATCCACTGAGACTTGAAATGATGTCTTTAGGTATCAAGCAATTTAAGTATCGATAGTCTTTCATCACGTTTGCTTTCATATAACTGGTAAGAGCCATACTGGACAAGGTACAGGGAAGTTGCAGATGCAACATCAACTACTATCAAGGGAAGAGGTCTAAACTTGATATAGTATCCTATTCTCGATATTATACCTTTCTAGATGAAATAGAATAACTAGGAAACTTTTAACGTGAATACAGTTTTCAATGTTATCAAGTCAATGTATCACAAACCTTGTGTATCCATACATACAATAGCAACGTCTTTCTTTCCCAATATTTATACCTTTTTATAAGTAAAACATTTTGCTTACCAACTTACTATAGTACTAAAATACAATAAATTAATTAAAATTAATAACCTTAGTTTGAATTAGATTGTAAGAGCTGTTATATTTAAGGTATAATTTAGCATTAGTTTTCTTAAAAGATTTGAATTTATCTAATGTTACCCATACATTTTATAAATTAATCAAATGCCTTTCCCCATTTGTCATTTGTTATATGACGTAATGAAGATGTAATACAACATTCAATATGTTCACCAAAAAATATGATTATTTTGCCGTTCAGATTTCTATGCAATATATTTCAAATAAAAAATATTTGTTGCTATAAGAAATATATTTGTTGTATTTCTTACTACAATAAAAAATATTACTAGAAAAATATTGCAAGATTTTAAAATTTTTACAAAATTCTATTATAATTGACATTTTTAAAAAAAATTAGATTTTTCATTTATGTCTCTTTGAATTTTACCAAAGAAGACGGTATATATTTGCGTAAAACAATGCATATAATACATAAAACGGTATATGTCTGCAATCTTCTTTTTGGATAATACGAATCGCAGGTGGTAACAAACAATCTGCTTATTAATTTCACATCTCAAGGACATGAATAAAAGCTGTTTTACATTCTGTTCTCCAACGAAACGACTTAAGTGGAGTAAAGCATTTAAAAATCAGCCGCCTGTGTCCATTTAGGAAACTGCAAAATTACGTGCCGTTTAGTATGAAAAGGGGGAAGAAAACACGACTCAGACAGCTTCTGAGAGGGGTAGCAGCAAATGAACATAAATCGTCATAACGGAACAAATAACCTCGTGGAAATGTGAAATCGCTGTAATTTCGGTTGTTATGACTTTTGATAAATGAATTCTTCACCCGACGATTTAACTCTCGTCCTGGTCACTTAACGACTGATCTGTGAACACAGATTCAGGAGCTCTCTGAAAGTAATTCCTTTTTTGGATTAAAATTGGAATAAAATTTCGTTTTTATAAATTGAAATGCAATAACCTTGATTTATAAACAACTTCAGAATAGAATAAATGATTTTTTGTTCCCATTTTGTGATGAAAAATAATTTTTTTATCACAATTAGATTTGCGTTATAAAGGGGAATGCAATATACTTTGCGAATATTATTGATTGTTTAAAATTAAAGTAATATAATTTAAAAAAGACATATTAATTTAAAATAATATTAATAATTTTATGTATTCAGATAATTAAATAATCAAATCTCATTTTTCAAAGAAGAAATGGGAATATTTTTATCAGAAGATAGCAATACGTCATCTAAGTAAAAAAAAATCTAACGTTTTCTTTCTTCCTCGGAGTCTGAAACTTGTCTAAAATAGTAAAATATTTAATGAGTTTCGAAAACTGATTTACTAAATTGTATTGAAATGCTCTGTATTTTACAAACTGCTGGATAAAACCAGATTAACACAATGATGTCATATAAGTTAGTATACAATATCTTCTCTACCTCTAACAATCATTCCTAAAAAATGATTATTAAAGATAATCATATATTACCTCTAATAATCATTTTTAAGAAAATTATTTTTAAAATATCATAAGCAAATCATAGATATATATTTTACCAATTAATTTGCATTTTTTGTTATATTATAGTAAATTAAATTTACTAAAATAATAAAAAATGTGTAATGAAAATTTATTTACTTAGATGTAAGTGATTATTCCATTAATGTAAGGGAATGATTATAGAAAACTTAAAATATGGGATTCCTTATTTTAAAGTGTAAAGGACACTCTAATCGAAAGATACTAAGAAGAGGTTTTTCATATCCATGATATGTTACTGTTTCCCAGAAGTATTTTTTGTGGATCGTATTTTGGAATCACAAACGTATTAACTCGGAAAATTTCTAAGCTATCAGTCCAACAACTACATACAGAGAAATTGAAATGCAACAGTCTTTTCCCGTTATTGAATACTGGATGTTATTAAACCCAGGAGCTCCCATTCTAAACTTTATAGTTCTACCACAAAGGTACAGGGAAAAATGAAATGTTTTTTTTTTATTTTTTTTTTAAAGTGAATGCATCTATAAATAATTTTTAAGATTCTAAATGTAATGCATAGAAATCTGCGAGGATATATTTCAATAAAATTTAAATTTTAATGGAAAATCCTTCAAAACTAGTCACTTCCATTAATAAATATGCTGATATTTGTCCAGAAACCGAAATACAACTGAATCACATCAAAGATTGATTTTTTTGTAAAAAAAAGAATAATGTTTTGATGGGAAATGTTTTGGGTGAGCTTTTTTACGTTGTTCTGTCTAATCTCCTGTTAAATGAATCAATGAAGTCGTTGATTTTAATGAAGTGGACAATTATGGATATCTTCTCAGTTACGTCCAAGGCAATCTAAGATGTGCTGAAGAGATGCATGCAATTGATGACATTTAGGGTTCAGAGAAAATCTCTTGCTGCCCCCAAAATATGGATGATGTTATGATGTTTTAAGTGCCCACTGGCAAGTCGAGATAGACGTAGGTTGGTCTGCCTATCACAAGAAAGAGAGACAGTTCTGGTCTTTTGCCTTTATACCATTTGTGAGGTGGAGAAGTATTATAATTTTTTTACTTTTGCCCTTTACTCCGGAGAATAACTCTGTGAGCTCTGAGGTGGAAGGGACAGGATGGTCTTGTCCCTCTCTTGCAAGAGTGTCGGCCAATTCATTTCAGCAGATATTTACAGGGGTTGGGATCCATTGAAAATACACTTTGTGCTAGGGGGAGATAAGTTTTAGTTTTCGTAAAATAGATAAGCAAGTTTGAGCTTCTATGTGGGCCCAGGTTTTGATTAGCTGAATTGAACTACGGCTGTCAGATAATATCTAAAGGTTTCCATATTGCTTTCGCTCACAACTATCTCTAGTCTCATGTTGATTGCAATTATTTCACTTCGAAATAGGGAACAGAAATTTGGATTCATTGTTTCTAGTGTTTTTCTGGAGGTGTTTTAATATAAATTATACTGCCTACCGCTTATCCATTTTCTATCCACAATACAGATAGTGTTGTCATTTGGAGGAATTTTATTACTGATTTCTAGGACCAATTGCTTAAGTAAGTCAGGATCAGAGTCGTTTTTATTAAGAATGGTAAATACCTAAACCTCGAGCACATCTCAGTTTATTCTGCGAGATTAACGAAGCAATATCAAATTTATTTTTCAGCATCTTCATAGGAGGAAAGTACTGTTCTGTCATCTGAGAATAGTCATCCGAGATAGAAATGCATTTTCCTCCTATTGACTACCATGACGTAGAAATCTGTCTTAGCTCCATACCTATTAGTGTTAGCTAGGAATGTTTTTTTTTTGTTAATCCTCAAAATAAAACTTAAGCTAATCCCTTAAAATCTCAGTGTGAGTTGTGATAGATATCTTTCTTGTATTTGTGCTGCAAAGTCCAGAAAATAGTTATGAGCACTGTATGCTTTGGCCCTTTAGAGGATGCAGTGCCACTAAGTTTAATTCTTGCAAAAGTATAATAAAATATTTTGAAATGAATAGAATTGATGTTTTCTTAATTTATTCCATATGTATCTTATATCACGTGGGCTATAAATCTTATATATCTTAAGATTGAACATATAAAATCATGATATCAAGTAATTATGTTTAAAATGCTTAATTTAAAAGCAAGTATGAAACACAAATCTAGGGACATTCAACAGAATACAACCATACTCTAAAATTATAAGACATTTGGAATATAGCTGGTGCCGATCTATTTTATATCACATAACCTTCATAATTCTAGAAAACTTTAGAAGAAAAATGATGATAGATAATCTTTGAGTGATAATAAGTAGCTGAGTGGGATAACAAAAATATTCGGTTCCTAAAATGTTTTCAGAATAATTTCATATTTTTTGGAACAACCTATTTACGAGTCCCATGTCATTAAAAAACTATGACATTCCATAAGAATTCCGGTATTTTATTCAGTTTTATAGTAATTATAATACATAAAACTTTGATGAGACAGTTTTAATGAAATATTCAATTAAGTTTATTTAATTTTAAATAAATCTAAATCAAAATTACACGAGTACATATGAAAACAAGGATTTAGAGGTTTTAGCTCTACTTTTTTCTGTGATAACGCTTATAATGTTTCTGTGCAATTTAAGCAAGAATTGGAAAATATTTATCAGTAATTTAGGAAGCCTTTTCATTATATTTATATTGAACTATACAAACCTGTTTATTAAAATATAGTCTGAAATACTCGTGTAAGTCCAAACTTTCCACTTTTTTGTATAATCTCTCTATAAGTAGACTTCATTTGGTAAATAATTTTATGATAGCATTATATTAATGACTATTTTATGCAAATTATCTACAGATATTCACAATAGAATTCTTTATTTTAAATTCCCTTTACCTTCAAATTTATAGCTTGTTTCAGTTGGGACTACGCTTTGATGCGCTCAGCCGAACAGTTTATCAATACAAGAGCATTATGAATAATTCTTCTCGTGAAAAAGAATTTATGTTAATACCGCTGTGGCAACTGTAAGCAGAAGCCATTTTTCAACTGCCGCTCCTCCGTAAAGCAGCGATCCGTAAAAATGTAAAGTTCTCTTCAACACAATTTTATCTGTAACGGACATGGGCAGGGGAAATTTTGGATGTGAATGTTTTATCAGACATTTTGTCAGTGTTAGAATGAGGATGGAAACGTGTGAGCGACTTGGTTGAAAGATATTATTTGTATAATTGGGGGTGGTAAGAAAAAAATTGAGCGACTGCAGAAACGTGTAATTAATGTTAAATAGAGGAAAAATGTGAGTTTTGAAATAGTGGTAAAATTGGTGAGATAGTCCTAATATTTGTTTTAATTGTTTTACACTCTAGAATCAGTTGAATGAGTATATATGTTACAATTAATGTGATTAATAGATTATTATGCAAAAATACGAGGAGCAAGATCATCATTTATTCTGAATAACTATGGATCGCTTAACATAATTAATTATTGACTAATAACGTTAAGACTAATCACATTAATTATATGCGTATTTAATTATATACATATATAAGTTTAAATATACATGATAAAAAATGGAAAATGAATCAATAAAACCATTATAAAGTATTCCATAATTTAACTTGTTATCAAATAAATGATGAATTGCTTAACATGATATTTAAGGTAAAATAATTATTTACTTATTCTAAACACACACATTATTTTAATTATAGTTTATTATAAATTAACAATATTAAAAATACGAATATTTATGTTATGTGTACTTAATTTTATGTATGTAGATGTACATGTACATGTGAAAGAATAAAAAATGAACTAATAAAAGTGATTATGATATATTCTAAATCATAGCCTATATTTCTAAAAAGTAAAGTTTAAAGCAGAGAAAAAGAATTATTTGTTTAAACTATAAGCAATAAAATAATAATTATAATTTTTTATTGATTAATAACTTAAATGTTAATCATTTGAATATTTTATATAAATATATAAAATATTCAAATGATTAACCTTTAAGTTAATTATTACACACACACACACACACACACACACACATATATATATATATATATATATAGCTAATAAATTGTGACTTAAGAACTGTAGAGCTAACACACTGAGCATTAAAATTGTGTTTTCCCCCCAATTAAGTTATTTAATTTCTTCTCCTCTTTGTATAAAAATTTAATTTATTTTTATTAATATACAAAGGAGATTTAATTTCATGTTGCAAATGAGAGCTTTAATAAAGTTTAAGTTAGTTTGCAGAGGAACAAATCAGATTAAGAGTTCATCACAAGAAAGATTCATAGTAGTTTTAATTAAATCACAAAATGTATGTTCGTATGGATCTAATGTACGTTAGAAACTAATTTACTAAGCAATTTTTTTTCCTTTATAGTGAAAAAAATAAATGTTGAATTTAATAGCTCATTAATTTTATTACTTAAAAAGAGGATAAAAAGAGCATTTGCCATGGGGAAAAAAAGAAAATTCATAAAGTGAAAAATAAGGACTATTGTATAGTTTCAGTTTCTTTAACATTTTAAAATAAAATTAAGTTAATGAAATTATATTAATTAAAATAATTAATAGCTATATAAATTTACTTGAATGATTTCATGTGCTTAATTATATATTCTAATAATAAAATGCTTTCAAAAGTATCTAGGTATATTTAAATTTGAATTAAAATGAAAAAAATTGTATTATCTTTAAAGAAATGAAAAAGCTAGTATGTAAATTTTTATATATTAAGGAAATGTAATTATATAAAATATGCACGTTATGTTTATCTTTAAGAAAGTATTTATAATTACTTAAATATTTAAAATAAAATTTAAAATTTGATTAAAGTTATTGTTATCTAAAATAGTTAAAATTGTTTAAGTAATCAATAATTAGAAAGTTATAAATACAATTTTCTCAGAAAATGGTATCTTAAAATTTCCCAAACTTTTAACTGTGCATTCAACTTTCCAGCTCTATATTGCTGTATATTCAGATTTCCAACTTTTAGCCTTTACCAAACTTTCAAACAACAACAATTTTCCAAACTTTTAGTATGTATATTCATATATAGATGGAATACATAAAAGAATATACACCTTGTTTGAAAACAAACTTCTGAATAAAAGTTTCAACCCTGAATACTATAACAATAGTTCAACAATTAAAATGCATTTACTTGAATGGTGTAACCATCCTACAAAAATCTTTTATTAATTGAATAATATTTTAATAAAAATTTAGACAAAACAATTGAAGCTTTCACCAAAGATTTGACCACTGTTTTAAACATTGATAGAGGTTAAGACTTTAGAATACATATCTGTGTTACTTTATGTTATCTTATAAAATAAAATAAACTTCACAGCATTAACTAAAATAATAGTTATCTATTAATTTGAAAATTGCAAAACACTTTATATGGAAAAATAATTTTCATTGATCTGTAATAATAATCTATAAAATTATGCACTGCTATAATTGAATTTAATTTTAAAAACATTAAAAAAATATCTAGATAGTAGCACTGAAGAAACCCGTAATTCTGTTTTGAAATCATATATTTGTGTAATGAAATTATATCATAAATAATTTACCATAACCTAAATTATATTGAGATATTCATGTCTTTATGACTTACCAAAATATAGATTTTTGCTTTTATATAAGTGAATTGTTTATAATCCCAAAAATAAACCCAATCCAATATATATATATATATATATATATATATATATATATTTTATTTATATTTTTTTAAGAATATGTCAATTTTTGTTTGTTTTTAGTGAGACATTGTATTTACAATGTTATATTAAATCAAAACTAATTTGTGATTATTTAGAGTAATTTTTTTCTTCAAAATATTATAATGATAGTTATTAATAAATTTGGTAATTTATGACATATTTTATGTGAACGGAGGATGCAACTGAAAATATTATTTTATTATGACAGCTAAGGGTAACTTGCATGTTCCTTTATGCTGCCATGAAAGTTTCATGTAATACGTTTCTTAGTTCATGTTCCTATTATATAATGGAAATGTGATTTAATGACAAGATAAACGAAATAACAATAAAAAAGAACAATAAAACTTATTCGTGCTTCAAATCATGAGTTACTGAAACACAGCGTAAAACAAAATAAAAAAATAGCAGATCTTGAGCTATTACAAATATGGAAACAAAGCAATTTCAGAAACCATTGTAGAACAAGGGAAACTGGCAGTTTAATTTTAATAAATAGCTTAAAATAATGTCCTAGCATAATTGCGTTTTGCAAATGAAATGAGTGTCCTTTATGCTCTTACTTAAATCTAATTTTAAGAGGCAGAAAACTATGAGGGTATGTAGTAAGATATGACTAAAACTGGAGTATCAAAGAAGCTTATATACGTTCAGACAATTTACTTAAAAATGATTGATATGCTTAAATGTGAATAGTTCACATTTTATGAAAGCACAATTTCAATTATAATGTCATGCATAGTGAAAAACTCATTTACATAAACACTATACTTTTTTAAGTAATTTACTATAAGTAGGAAATCAAGAATTACAAATTTACAGATTTAATTATTATTTTTCTGTGTACCCTGAAACTTTTAAAATGCTTAAACCCATTTCAATAAAGACAATACCACTAAAAACCTTAATGTTTTTGGAGATGTTTGTTTATCTTTTCAAACAAAAACTTGAAATAACTTCAACATTTTACAGTGTAGCATTATTTATAATAAGTAAAAAGTATGTGTAACAAGCTCAGAAAGAGGTATTGAAGGAATATTTAACATAAATATATGTACATAAAATCTTGTAATAAATATGTTTCTAATATTAAATACCAAAATGCTTAGTTCTAACAGGAAATAAAAAGATTATAATTAAGGAATAATTTCTTAAGGAATAATTTTTTAGCGCATGCGTGAATGTTCAAACATTTTCATTTCTTAAAGTAGAAATCAACATATAACTGATTTAAACTTGTATAAATTAATATATTAAGATATTGAAAAAACATTATCAACACTATTCATTTGTTTGGAATATATCTTTGAGCTATTTAGAATATTCCAGAAGATTTAATCAAAGTAAATGATTAGTGTCAACAATTAAAAGTTAAGACAGATATATTATTCTCTTCTCAAATGTGAGAATTTGTAGTGTTTTGGAATCCATTTTAAACTGACAGTCTAACAAGTTAGTCATCTAAATGAAAAATTATCATAGAGGGATAAAAGATCAAGAGACAATTTTTGATTTAATTATATTGTATATTTTTAAGGATTTATTTATATATATATATTTTCTTTAGTTTGATAAATTTTTTACATTTGTAACTCTTTATCTTTTTTTTTAACTGTATAAATTTGTTAATGAAATTTTGTTTCAATATCATACCATGCAATATTTGCTCAGATTGATATATGAATTGCGAAACATAAATATCCCTCACTTAAGGCAGTATTTTAATCATTTTCATCGAACTTGTGTCCTTAAATTTCAAATTTTACGCCAAACAAGGACAAACTTTTCTATAAATTGGATGTGTGGTCGCAATGTCTCTCTGCTGATGTAGATTATGTCAGGGGAAAGGTTGAAGTTCAAATGTCGACCTTGTCACATGGTTGTAGCTCAAAATTATGAGGTGAAGGGTTATGCTTAGCCTTAAAAAAATAAAGGCAGAAATATGCAGCCGGAAGTGCAAACAATAAAACAATATACTTGCAGTATTTTTTTATAAAGTTTGCGAAGTCCTCTTCAAAAAGCCCACAGAACATACCTTATAAATAAATTATAATTTAAAAACAAGCCTTATGGCCGTATTCACGAAACACGGGTTAACTTGAGTTTAGCCTAACTCGGATATAACTCAACTCTAGTATGACTCGCCATTTCTTATTCACGAAGCGGGGAAATCCCCGTGTAAAACAACTTTGGAGTTAACCGAACACCAGATGTAAGACGGCTTCTGATTGGCTAGCAATCTTGCACATCAATGTCAACAAACATATATCTTAAGTCCGCCATTGTTTGCTGACTCGGCGCTAACACTCCAAAATCGTAGGGTTATTCTAGAAATCCATATAGGCGAGTTAATCGCTGTTTTTGTCGTGGTGAATAACGTTTCATGACTTAACTCGCCCTTTACCCTGAAACCTCGTTTAACTCTGGTTGGTGAATACGGCAGTTAATCATTCGAATTCTTATAGAAAATTACGAAGTCTGGTTGCTAATATTATTAATATCTTTCAAAAATACGCATGATTTTCAACTGAATTTTTTAGGCATAATAATTTGAAACTTTCTTTAATAAATAGTGAGAAAAAATTCTATCCTTCATTCATATTAGCAATGTACAAATGGAAAAATTATATACTTTATAAATGTAATTTTTATAATTTTTTTTTTTTTTTTTTTTTTTTTTTTTTTTTTTTTTTTTTTATCAAATTTGGGCTAATGGAATAAAGTTTTAAAGTTTCTAAGAAAATAATTTATAATAAAATATTTCTTATCACGTGATATTACTTTTGTGCTTAATATTTTGCAAATAAATGCAAAAATACATAAAAAAATTATATTTCTTATATTTATATACATATTGTTTTCATTTACTAAGTCCTTGTTAATTCCTGCGTATTTTTATTTTCTTTTTGTCATAAAAAAGAGACTCAAAATTATTTTATTTAACTAAATGCCCATTTCTGATTAAAACGGGATTTACAAGATCGGCCTTGGCGACTACAGAATCCCATTGACGAAAGTACACATCGAAAGAATAAAACACACATATGAATAAAAATAAAAAACCAAAGGAAGGATCTTACTGGGAAAAAATGCCAAAAAAGAGAAAAAACAAATGATTAAAAAAGAGTTACCAGTGGTCAGTCAAAAAACTTATTCATACTATCACCAGTTCAGGGACGTTTAAATCTCAAGGGATCACACACAAGCTGAGGTAATTACCAATATCGTGACAGGGTTTCCATTAATTTGGGCTTATCCCTGATTTGGCTGTTTTGATTTGGATTTTGGTCTCGGATATTTATGAGAAATTCTCAGACAAGTGATTGATATACGATCTTTGTATAGTTTTACACGCGATAAGGGAATTATATCACATTCTAAGCTGATAATAAAGGGGCATTCAACTCATGGGGGGGATAAAATGAAATTATGATAGCTTGTTTTATTTTCAATATTAGGTTTCTTCTTTGCTTATACATGGTTCAAAGAAACTATAGTAGATTATTACTGAGATGGAATTAACATAAGGAATGATTTTACAATAATGTATTTTCTTAAAAATAAATAGTAACAAAGTATTATATTCTTAATTATTTTATTTCATTTTTTATGGAAAATAAAATAAAACAATGTAATATAAATGAAATACGATATGTAATGAAATATCATCAAAAAACTTAAAGCTCAAAATTTAAATCCAAAAACCTTTTTTGGGAAAATGTGTAAAATAACATGAATTATAAGTAGAAATGATTTTATATATTATTTTAAAAGTCAAAATGTTTTGACAAAATACCTTGATATCCTTGCAGTAATTATATTTTATGATGTAAATGGAATGCTCGTTAGACATTATTATTTATTTATTAAAAGAAAAATATCTTTTTCATTTCTCCTAAAATAAATTAATGCAATGAAATTTCCTACATTTATAAAAAAAATTAAAATTTTTCACGATGCTTCATAAATTATTTTCAATTTAGGAAATCTACACAGAGAAAATAAGTGGAAAAAATATTTATAGATTTAGAAATGAATATCTGTATAAATTGTCAAGAATTTTTGCTTAATTTATTTCTTTACCAAAAATTAATTTTTAGTATTTTAAACTAAAAACAAATTTAGACCAATTTTCATAAATTCAGTTTCAAAATATCGACAGTTAATATTTATATTGATTCACAGTATTTTATGGAATTGACAATTTTATGTTTAGATACATTCACAAATTGTGAAGATTAAGATGTTCTAGAGTAGTAAAAATAAATTAAATTTGAAAATTCTTTGATATCTTTATGAAATTCGGGTTTATTTAGGTCACAAATTACATTTTTTTAAAATTTAAAACTATATTTACATGAAATCGGCAAATCTCAGATTTGTACTATAACATTTCTTGATGAGAAACTTCAATTTCGTATGTAATTCAAAGATTTTCCCCAAATTAATATATTAACTTCAATTATTATAAAAAAACATATATATATTTAAGATAATTTATTTAAGCATATAAAATTGTAATCAAAATATTTTAGTTCTGGTTAAAAATATAATCCTACTTTACTTACACTTCATTACTGATAGTAATTTAAGCGAAGTAAACTATCGTTATTTTGAAATGTTGGTACAAAAGCATAAAAAAAAAGCTAAAAAATGATTGAACTGATTTTAGTAAAAAGTTAAATTACATTATAAGAAAATTGTAAGAGGTATATTTTTCTTCTTGCTGTCCGCGATATAAAAAGGTGCAGTTAAGATATGATGCAAACTTTAAATTGTTTAATTTTAAAGATTAAATTGTTAAAGCTCTAACATGTAAAGTCATCAAAATTTTAAAATCAAAATCAAGCTTAAAATATTAAATTCAATTTATCTAATAAAAACACCATGCCATATCTATAAATATGTGTATTCATGTATTTCTACGTATATTATTTTCTACAATTTGTTAAAAATGAATGTTTTAATATTTTATGTGGGTGCTTTGAATAACAATTCAAGAGTTTTTTTAATTTAAATTATGATCACAAAAGTAACAATGATTACTCTAATATTAAAATTCAATAAAAGTAATTTTTAATTTGCATATTAATACTAAAATAAATAATTTCAAACATTTCTTAAGATTTCATTCGAAATAATAATTAATAAAATTAAAATTAATTTTTAGGTCATTACCTTTGCTTAAATATATAAAGTATATTATTGTGCTGAAGATATTAATTTGTTTATATTTTTCTACTTAAAAATTAATTCAAATATAATTAATAATAATTAATTTAAATTCAGGTAAATGAATATTTTCTAGTAATACAGATTGAAGCTTTTTCCAACGCTTACAAAATAGCTTAATAGACTAATGTAGAATCGGATTTATAAAGAGAATTTGAAAATAAAGTATAAATTTATTTTCGAAATTAAAAAATATTAATTAGGAATAATAAAGTATAAATTAACTATATATTTTTTGTAATGAGACGGCTGCTTAAAATTATTTAAAATGATAAAAGCTGATATGCAATATGATTGAATTTACTTTGTTACTTTGTTACTTTTAACATTTATCAAATCTAATTATAACTAAATAAATTTGTTACACACAAATATAGAATATAAATATTTAATTATAAATATTAAAGCCCATCCTTTTCATTTTCTTGTAATTTTGAACAACTGTGTTTTTTGAATACGAGTGTAATTATGATATGTAAGATGTAACTTCAATGCAAAACCTAAAAAGGACATGATTTTTGAAATATATGATTTAGAATAAAAACATAAATTTTGTATGAAAATAAATATAGAGAGAAATTATCAAAATATAATTTATAGAAATAAAAATCTTAATTTTAGTGAAAATTGCATAATTAATTTAATTATATTTGCAGTCATGGTACAAATAACTCGAGTTTTCTGAAAAATTCTATTTACTATAACAATAAATTAAAAAATTAATAAAAATTTACATCTTTCATTTATATTAAATATAATAAAACTTATATCAATTATAATAAAATTAAAATATATTAACAAATTTTCAGAAATACATTTGTTGAATAAAACTTACCCAATGCCAAAATTAATTTACTAATTATGTTTAGTTTTCACGTGAATAAAATTCTGGATATAATTACTCGCTTACAATAACAGTAGCTTTTATAAAAAGTCATTCATATCGTGCTTTCCGAATCTAACTGTATTTATGTTTGAAATATGGATCTAAGGCATCATGTCCGAAACGATAAATTAGAAATATTATCTTTGCTGCTGCCATCTATTGGGAATTATTAAACATATAATTTTTATTCTTTTCAGAAAATCGGAAGAAATTAGAATTTCTCTTTATATTTAGTTATGAATAGCTTATTTATAGTTTATACTTTTTAGAAACAATCCTGGAAATAGATTGAGCAAACTGTAGCCGAAAGAATTATGAACTTAAATTTTTCGATATTTAAACGTCAAGAAATTATGATAATTTTAATAATATAAAATAAAAATGCAAATCATTTAAACATTCTAAAAACACAACTTTGAGAGATCATTTAATTTTTCTTATTGCTTTTATTATTTGTTTCAATTCAATTCAATTAAAAATGTTTATATTATTTTAATTTCAATTTCTAAACACGAATTTAAAAACCAGAAATGACACAAGAACACAATTTTAAGAAAATGAAAATATGGAGGAAATTTATTTTTATTTAAATATTTCTTTTCATTTATTGTAAAATATTTTCTGAGTTATTAAAATGTTCTTATAAAAATGTTAAAATTAAATATCGAGAGGTATTTTAAAACATATAATAAAAATAGGAGAAATCACGAAATTTTATATAGTCCTTAAATAGCAATTATTATAGTTACGAAAAGCACAATAAGGCTTCAACTTTTCAACTTTTTCAAAAAAATTCATTAATTATGATAATATAGAAGAGAAGTATAACTACTAATAAATTTTAGAACAAAGTTCTAAGAGGAACATAAACTACAGAATTTTCCAAAATAATTATTATAATGTGATAGAACTTACGATAGGACAAAATTTCATACAAATATCCTATATTTCATTTAGAATATATATATATATATATATATATATATATATATATATATATATATACTTGGAATTTCATTTCCTAATCAAAAAGCCAAACAATAATAACTGTAATTTGAATATGCATTTTGAATAAACAATTTTTAATCGTTAAAGCATTTTAAGAAAGAGAAAATATTAATTTCATTTTTTAAAAATTAAAACAAGAATTCAATAAAAACATATCTAATACTTTAGTTTCAGATCATCAAAGCATAAGTGCTATGTATGCAGGCAGAACATAAAAACAAGTTAAAAGACATTAGTATGTTTTAGTTGTAAAAATTTTTTTTCCATAAAAATTAAATAAGATAAAATAAAAATGGTGCAAATCTTTCGCTGAAAATTAGTTTATTGGGAGTTAATGATATTCCACAAACTAAATTTCGATGAACCATATATTTGATATTAAATCTCAGAAAAAGAAAAAAACCACAGACATTGTAACAGTTATACTTTCTAATGCATTTCGTGCATATTACTTCAGCTGTGAGATTTTAAAAACAGCATTTGACTCTAAAGTAACTGTCACGGACATAGAATTTTGATTGAGCGTAGTCCCCACACATCGAGAACGTGAAATTGAAAACGCCCTCTCCCTCAAAAAATACGGGTCAAGGATTCCCAGCACTTCCTGACGGAATTCAGAATAATATTATACACACAATTCGGTTTTCTTTTTTGGCGTGATTGTTGGCGAGATATTCAATAATTTTAACAGCAACCCTGTGTTATGAGAGAGTCGACACAATCCGTTTGATGTATGGAAAATTCCCTAACTCTAGTAATTACTTGGATAACCTTGAGTCAGTTGCGCGGGTGGGTCACTCCTGGGAATACTAGAGACTGTACATCGGCGGGTAGGGGAGGATTGCCGCCGCACTTTAATTTTTGTTGTAATCTTTTCTGCTTTGGGTTGGAAGAAAAAAAATTTCCATATGTCCTTGAAATGTCTAGTTTTATATTAAAGAGGTTGTGGCGTGTTCCAAGAGGGAAGAAGTCGGAAGTGCGGTAGAATGCTAATGTCCACTCTTGACCACTTAACACGCGAGTGGCGGGATGGGAGAGTTCCGGAGCACATAACGAAGTGTGTAATTCCCTGAGAAAAAAATGGAACAGTCTTTGAAGTTCTAGGCTGTACAATAGAAGTGATTCTAGGAAACGGCTGTCTGAAATTCAATTCTTTTCTTACTTAAGGCATTAAGAATAGTGGAATAATTAATTAGTATGATTATATAACATTAAGCCTAAATTTAAGAATCTCACAATAAATTTTAATACCAATTTTTTTTAATTAACTTTATTGTATATATTCTACACATGAATTCATTAATTTTTTCATTATGTTTTCGTCTCATGAATAAAGATACACCTCTAAATTAAGCTAGCACATTTATTAGTTCTGAGTATAATATTTTATCATGGAAAACCTGTGAGATATAAATTTTTGTAGATACATTAATTATTCCTATCCTTAAAATGTTTTATTTTATTTTTACGTTGTTTTTCTTAAATTATATTTACGATCCATCAGAACTGTATGTAATTTATATTTTCATCGAAGAAAAAGTAATTTTATTGGTTTTCCACTTGTGTTTTCTGCTGAGTTGTCAACTGTAAATAATTAATGCTCAGGTCTTCAGATCAACAGTTCGTGGATTCGATTCCCACTCTAGTGGTTCAAAATTATTCCTAAAGTGTAAGTTCCTGTCAAATTATTCCTCTTAAGCAAAAATGTTACATCAAAACATGCCTCATATGCCACATAAAAACTTACAGTGATTTTTGATAACCAGTGACCGTAAAAATAAAAAAATCACATTTTTTTTCAAGAAAATTTCCTAAAATTGTAAATTTAAAACAAAGAATAGTTACAAACTAATTACTAAAGTTCTATATCTAATTCGAATAAATTATTCCTTTACCTTCATCTGATATTTTTTTAAACAATTAATTTCTGCAATGTCCAAATAACAAAAATATAATAAGAATTTGCGTTTCTACTATGAACATAAACATGCAGTAATAGTTAAAATTAAAAACTGTACATTTTTTCGAAATTCTTTTTTATATTTTAAAATAATTAAAAATTCGTTTTTTATTTTATGATTTTTATACTTTTTAAATAATTTTTCACTAAGTTTTAAAAATTTAAATATTATCTCACTCTTAGTAATTAATTATTAAACCATTATTATTCCTTCGAGTACAAAGATTTATAGAATATTAATAAAGGCATCTAGAATGAACAACATACATATCTTTGTAATAATATAATAAAATTTTCTCTTGGTAGGTTTGCTACTCATTGTTGATTGCATTTAAAATAATTTAGATGAGGAATAAGTTCAAAAGCCTCCAACTTGAGATTTTTGCATTTTTTAAAGATTTAATTACTTGTGTTAATTTTGTACATCGGTGGATTTACAAATGTTTGATCAAAAAAGATATGTTTTTAGATAAGGATTTTACATGATTGGGTTTAAAAATTTTTGATCAAAAAAGATTTGCTTTTAGATAAGGGTTTTACATCAAAAAAACCTTTTTCAAAAATTAACATAAAGTATTTTTATCAACATTCATGAAATATCAATTGAAAATTCTTATAAACTATGAATATTCCATTCAAAGTTTTTAAAATCGAGGAGGTTGAAATTTTAAGTATTCAACCATATCTAACCGATGTTATTAAAAATTTGTTGTTTTTAAAAATTTTTATATCCTAATAAAATCAGATTTATTTATTTATATAGTTAATTCAATGACAAACATTAGAGCTCTCGGACAGAAATGTGAGATTAGGAGCATATCTTAAATCATAGGTTCTTTTACTGATGATATGAGCAAATATTTATGTTTTGGGATGTTTAAAATAGTAAAATGTTTATACTTAAATGTTATTTATATTAACTACTATTGCTTAAATATCTTAATGATGATAATAAGGAAGTAAAATATAGACGTGAGAAAGTTTGAAATGTAAAGTATGTGAAAGAAACTACATTTTAAATAACGAAATTTGAAGTGAAATAATAAGATAAAATTTGGTTAATATATGAATAGATTGTTTCAATGCATTGCAATTATTTTATTAAATTCAGGAAAAAGTGTTCATCATTTCATTAAATACAAGCTTTTTATTTTTACGAAGAAGTAAAAGTAATAGTAAATGAAAATTTTGAGGTATATTTAATCTTATTTACTAAATTTTTCTTAAATAATTTTTCATGGTTATTTTAATTACAGTTTCTAATAATTACTTTTTTTTCATAAAAATTTCATAAAAATGTTATATAATGATAATCATTTACATATATCAATAAATATACATTTAATAAAATGGCTATGCAGTTTTTTTTTAAAATTTATTTCAGCAAAATTTAGGAAGTTTATAAGGCATATACAAAATATTCCATTATTTAGATTTTGTGGAAAAATTGAGTTCTTACTGTTAGTCAAAAACGCAGAGATTAAGCTTAAGTTAATATAATTATACTTAATAATTGTTTCTTAACTTGTCATTTACACTTTACGATTATAAAGTATTTTAAAAAGAGATAGTTCTTTTCTCTAAAAGCTTAACAAATCAATATAAACCCTTTTATAATAAATATAATTTTATAATAAATATGATCCTTTGATCTCATATAAGTCATATATAATGAAGAATTTTTCTGTATACTCTATCTAGAATAAAAAATAATTTTCTCAGTATGGGATTAAAGTTAATTGATTTATATATAGTAAAAACTATATAGCAATTTCTTAAAGGAATAAATTATGCAGAAAATTATTTTCATTAAATCTGGCATACCGCATATTTTAATCAAATTGTCGAACAGATACTATGCAGAAATTTTATTATTTTTTTTGTCACGACATATGCTAGTTTAAATTTTTTTAAATTTGCACTTGTGTGAAATATATCAGGAAAAACATTGAAATTTAACTCAATTAAAAATATAAGTAAAAAATATGCTAAAACAAAAGAGTAAGATATATGTTTCTTTCTTTTAACGTTTCCTTTTATTATTCTATAGAAAAATTCAAATAATATCAGTTTCAGAAAATATTTTTAAAACAGAAAATCAATGCTCTGTATTTTTTTTTATAACTTTTTATTGTACAAAAAAGCATTCGTTTGATCAAGATTAAAACTCTTAAGAAATATTTAATATGGCTTGTTGGCTGACGTGTACTGAATTTTATTTAATGGTTTTTAAAATTATATATTAATTAAACTAGTTTCTGCGATAATGTTCCATTTTGTTTTAAATTTATCATGAGTTAGCATACTTTTTACAAAAAGAGTTTTGAAAAAAGTACTGAGAGTATAGAAATAAGTGAATTTTTATCTCTTAGAATAAAAAAATTCTTTATACCACTTTTTTTTATAAAGTATGTATGAATATAAGAAAAGGCTTAAAAGAAAATATTAAAATTAAAAAGAAACAAATCTGCACTTTTTCATTTCAAATTTTTCACTTCTACTTTTATGGTAAAATCTATTTTAATTTTTTTATAGGAATATTAAAACGGTAATTTTTTTAAGCCATGTATAAATAAGTTAAATATTTGAAGTTTCTACAAAAATAAAATAAAAAATTCTTACTTATGGTATTTTCACCGACCTTCATATTTATTAAGAAAATTAAAGAATGTCGAATTTTCCTTTCTCTTTTCCCGAAGAAAATGGATTTTTTCATAAAACAAAATATCTTACTGCTTTTACTAACGTTTTTGTGCAAACGTATTTTGATTCGTCTTAAAATGTTAAAGGGTTTTGATGTTTGCAACCTTGAGATAATTTATATCACTAAGGAATTTGTATTTTTATTTTACTATTTTATTACTTAAGAAAATATCTATTCATATAAATAAAGATACATACATTTTTCCATTGCTACAGTTTTAAGTTTAAATCAATTTAATATTTAATAAAAAGGAACTTATGACTACTATTTAACATTTAATGCTTAGAAAAATGTACAGTTATTCATTTGGAAAAATTGAGATTTCAAATATTTTAGAAATAGATAATGTAATATTTTTAATAAAAAATTTTTTATTTTATTAATAATAAGAAGTTTTTAAATAATCATTTCAGATAACAATTAATAAATAAAATTTTTGATGCTTGTAAAAAAGTACAAAAATAACTCATAATAAATTTTCAATCTTTCAATAACGCATAATAACTCACATTTTAGAGTCTAAAATGTGAGTTATTATGTATTATTGAAAGCTTGTAAGATAGAAGTGAAAGTTTTTACAGTTAACAATTCACACGTTTATAAACAGTTTAAATTATTTATTTATAAAAGTTGTTATCTTGTAAAATTATATGAAAATATTTTAACAAAATGTAAAAAATGGATTCCAAATTTTTATAATAAAAAAAGTAACTTAAATCTTTTTTTTTATTTATTTCAATAAGAATAAATTTGCATGTATACTGCGGATAAATTTAAGAATAATGTAACTAGAATAATTTGCTTGTATACGATGTATTTAATATACTGCATTATTAATTTCTACACATATGTTAAATGAACATGATAAATTAGAAGCAATTACTGTTTTCCTAATTCAATTTTCATTTAAGAAAAAATGTGTCTTTTCACGGGTTTCATTTTGAAAAGCAATTTTATTCGGTTCTCAAAGAAATTGTTCAGTAATTTATTTGTAAAGTATATTTGGAAGTGTACAATAAAAAATATTTATTCTTATATTTTTATTGAATTTATCTCTCAAATCTTTATTCTCATATTAATTTCAAGAAACAATATCTATTACGCCTGTTCGTACATTTCCATTTTTATTATACGTTTATTTTTATTATGAAATGAAATGATGAGACGTTGTAACTTTTTTTAAAACTAAGTACATTTTAAAGAAAATATTTTTATGTACCTTACTATTATGTCAAAATACTTTAAGTTAATTAAAATTTATTATACTATTTAGTTAAATGATATTTTAGATATATAAGTTTTTATAATAATTGTTTCAAAAATGAGAAAAAAAGTGTAATCATATAAATATATTATGAAAAATCAATTATTTTTCGGGAAAAAAATACTAGTTATAAGTTGCTAATATATTAACTATGATGCAATTAAATGAGTGATTTTTAATATATTTGATGACAATCTAATGTTATTCACTCACACAAAATGAAAATGTTTTTTGTAAGTTATTAAAATTTAAGGTAATTTAATAATTTAAATTTATTAATATTTTTAATAATTTTTTGATGAATTTCTTATACTTATATAAAAAATTTATGCATGAAGGAGAGGAATTTCATTTAACACTTGAATAATTTGTAATAATTTATAATTTATTAATAATTGTTAATAATAATTTATTAATAATTGTTGATAAAATAAGCATTTCAGATTAATTTATTGCATAATATCAAAATTAATATTGTTAACATAATATTAAATTTTTAAAACAGTATGTTACACAAGTAATTTAATTCTAAACATTTTTTAACAAGTATATGTTCTTTATATTTATATTTATATAGCAGTTTAACACATGAGAATTATTATGTATGAAAACATTAATATTTGGATTTGCAGAAAAAAACGTACATATAGCGTATATTTTATATAATAATTTAAAATTAATTGCTCAAATACCTAAAAATATAATATAAATAATATAAGTTATTTAGGAAAATTTGAACAAAATTATTTAAGTACTCAAAAATTCAATAAAATACTAAACTTATTTATAAGATATTTATTATATATTTTAATTAGTTATTTTAGATTAAACAAATTATAATTAAAATTTTCAATTTTTTAATATTTGTGCGATATTTTTACAGGTTAATTAATTTTTGTAAAATATTTACATTTTCAAAGATTCACAATAGTTTAACTAGCATGAAAAAATCAGATCCTTAGATATAATTCATTTAAATTAATATGCAAAATGCTCACGTGGAAGTCATTAATTAAAGACCGAATTTTATTTCCTTTCAACCTATATTTCAAAAGTTTTCTTATCAGCAATATACCTTTAAAATTAAAATTCTGAAAACAAAATTGTCACAGCATGCTATGATAGTAAATTTTATGGTTTTTCTCTTAATATTAAGATAAAAAATATATTTGTATTAACTTTAAAATATATAAAAACGTTTCTTGGCATTTTTACGTACAGTGAAAATATTACCACCAATATTTCGAAGTATACAAAGTATACAATCAAAGATATATTCAATGTATAATTTTAGAGATCTTATTCTTTCTGAAATCTTAAAATTGAATTTTACATAAAACAAAGTATTAAAGGATTTTTTTAATTTTTCTAACTTTTCCTGAAAATCATCAAAACAAAAACTTCTATATGTTTTACACACTAAATGCTTTCTTTCACCTTCATAAATTTTAAAAATTAAATAAATTTAATAGTTAAACTAAATTACCAATTTTCTTTAATAAAAGTTGAAATTTATTTTTCTTTACTAAAGTTTATTACAGTGATAATATTTTTCAGACTGTTTTAAATAATGTTTCTCAAAAATGTAAAATATTAAGAATATTTTCCGATTTAACTTATTCTTCACATTTTAATTGGAAGTAATCATCCAAACTTATTCGTCAAACACACAAATTTACATACTACCTGTCTCCATTTCTCACCCGACCATCTTTTTTCCTTCTCAAGAATTCATATGAAGAATTTCTGGAAGAGAATTAGAATCTTTTCTCTCCCAAATCTGGTCCTGAAAATAACGAATTCTTCTTCAGTTACTGTTTTGGCACGTGTTAACACCAGCAATCATGTGAAACGGAAAAAGATCTTCGGTATGTTTTGGTGACACTCTCTCACCATTGGTTAAATTATCTGATTTGTTCTGGCAGGGTTGCAAGATGAATGGAAAATCGCTCAAATAGTTGCTCGCCAAGTCATTCCATTTTAATTACATTGAATTCTTCACGTTTTCCAAAAACACGCAAAAACGTAATTTATACAATTTTTCTTTTTTTTTTATTAAAACTACCCATGAGCATACTAATGAGGCATTGTAATATTAAGATCTGTTCCACCGGACGTATTATTAAATGACCGTAAAAATCTCAAAATTAGACACAAAATTATTTTTTTATTTCTCTTATAGAACTCTCTAAGACTAAATAGAAACTTCAGTATGAAAGAACAGTTCTGTTTATAATGAATATAAACCTGATTTACATTCGAAGCACGAATGAATGATTTTTTTTGATTATTTGCTACATCGTGTCTGCATTTTACAACTGTTAATCTTATTCGTTAAAATAGCACGAATTTTCTTGAAATATGTCTTGTTTGGCGCAAATTTTTGACCATGCACGTTCATATATTTTAGGGCGGGTTGTAGTGATAACAGTGATTTAATTAGACCTTGGATATTAAGAATCCTTGAAACTAAGTTCTGAAAATATTATGCTACGTGTCTCAATTTTAGTTCATATTGTTAAGTTGTATGATTAATGATAAACTACCAGAATTTTCTGTAAGATATTGAAATATAAGAAAGCTAGATGCCAAACAGATCAAAAGTTTTCATACTTTCATGATACCAAAATTAGAATATATTATTTTAAATTTCAAATGTAATTTTCAATCAAACAAAATAAGAAATTACTAACAGCTTATAATGAATAACACTAAAACTACAATTAATGTGTAAACGGGGTAAAAAATATTATAACAAAACTGTTTTATTAAAATTAATTTTCATATTTTAATTATATATTTTTATTTTACAATAAAGCATACGTGATAAAATATTAATTTACTATTTTAATAAAAAATATTATCTTTGCTTTAAATATAAAAAAATGTAAGCTATTTATTAGAGTCAACTTTCTCACTTCTGCTACATATATTTAAACTTACATGATTTTCAAAGCATACCTGATCAAAAATATATTAATAAAGCTTTTTCCAAGATTTTGCTTAAATATTTGTTTTTAAACTTGAATATTAATTTTTTCTAAATGCAACACTCACAGGACTGAGTACTACATTTTTTTTATTCTTTCAGAAAATTGCATCTTAAAATCTACATTTCTGCAATTGTTCTTTATCTTCATTTAGAAAATTGCATCAATCAATCAATATTTTATTTTACTTGATATTCACATACTTAATGCAGAGTTTAAGTTTAAAATGTTAGCAAATGCTTACAATTTGCTTTGCACATATGACAAAAGTATTATATCAAAATCATCTAGGTGATTTTCTCTTTTTTGTTTTGAAATTACATAAACAGGCTTTATTTTTTTAAACAATGCTCCCTTATAAAAATAACTTAGAGTTCTTATTGAAAAAATTATTTTGTTAAATTTAAATCCTCATTATTAATACCCTTATAATGGTTATTTCACTCCACAGTTTTTTATTTTCTTTTTCATTTCAGTTAACAATAATCACCATTTATATTTTAAAAAAGCTTAAAAAAACCCTGTAAAAATCATTTAAATAATAAATTAAAATTTTCAAACTTTACTAATTAAATAAATTGACTAATTATGGATCGTTCTAAGTTTATCCAATATTATCTTGAGAAATAGATTTAAAGAATTCCATCTTTTTGAAAATAATTATGATATTCAGTTTTTTTTTTGGATTTAAAAAATGATTTTCCAAAAAAATGTCTTCATTATATGCATACTGCTATTGATTTAGATATTTCTACAATGATTTTTCTCTTTTCTAATAAATGATCTCAGATATTTTTATTGAAGTCCATTTAAAACCGAAGAAAATCTCAATTGCTTGAGAAGCAAACTCATCTCCTCCAAAATAAGTAAAGATAATGTCAGATTCTCCTTTCTTTTTCAATTTTTCGGAAACAAAAATAAGAAATAGCTTTTTATTTTTCTTAAGAAATTACAATGAACAACACCTGAAAAGCATCTTTTTATATCATATTATTTGTTGATGACTTTAATGATTTACACGTATGAAAAATTTTCATGTCCTTCCTTCATTTAATTATCTTAAGCAAATTCAACATTTCCAATAAGAAAGCTACACGGCATAAGATATTAGACTCTTATAAAAGTAACATAAATAAGATATGTTCCATATGATATGATAAATAAACTTCAATGAATACCATAAGGGCTGGAGATAACAATAATTTCAAATGGTGTGCAGTTGGATTTTACTTGATCCAGGAAAGAACTGTTTGTAAACGTTCCATGGAATAAGATTAGTATAAGATACGATGTGTGATTAACTACTAATGTGTAAAAACATTTAAGAATTTATTCTAGCTTTATTACCAAAAAATATTTTATATGTAATAAACAAATATTCATGTTTTGACTGAAACACTACCTGTACCTAATATATTTTAAATTCACTCCTATTACAAACATAAAAATTCTAATAAAAGCCTCATAATTTTGTCAATTAAATATTAATGTAAAGACAAATATTATGCTTAAGCATATTGAATAAACTGTAAGTATAATTCTTATGAATCATCTAAAATGTAAAAATGAACTGTAAAAAACACTGAGTGGAAGAGTATAACCAAAGTTCGATTAAACACAGATTTAAAGAATATAAGTGATAGCAGTAAAAATCAATAAAATTTTCATATCGAGTAGTATGTTAGCTGAATTTGATACAGACTAATAAAAGTTTAGTAATTACTGAGAAAATTTATATAGATGCAATTTAGATAAAATGGTGTAAAATATTTATGATACGGTCGATTAAGATTAATACTTAACTAAATTAAGTACGAAATATATAAATTAGTTTAAACGCTGAGCAAGGTGACAGAATGATTCATAAGATCAAATGAAAAACAGGCAGAGTATAAATAGGATTTAAATTATTTATTTTATTATTATTAATTTATATTTGATTATTAAAAAATATTCAGAGATTTCTCATTGAAATGGAATCGGATAAATTTAATAATACAATACTATTTACTATAAATTTTATAAATATAGTTGTAAATTCATTGCTTAGACTAAATCATATTAAACAATTGTAACAAATAATTTTTTAAAGTTTTGCTTTTAAAATTTCTTACTATTTCTTCAAGTTTAATTTATTTTCAATATATATTTCCATTTTAGTTACCACGAGATCTTTATATGCTATTTAAATTAATGCAATGAGAAAAATGGTAAGAATACTTGGCATTGCATAGATATTTTCATCAAAATAAGCGTCTTCATTTGTACAAAATGCTTTTAAATAAACTTTAAAAAATTTTTGGTTGTTTTTATAAATAATTTATTTTAGTTGTTTTTTTATTTCCATCTTAAATGAAATAAATTAATCTTTACATTTAAATATATAAATTTAAATTCTTGATTTTTTAGTAATTTGCTACATTTGTTGATCAATATTTAAAACTGCATCATTACAATATTGTTACCTTTGATTTAGTTATTTAAGTTCTAAGCTTTTTTTCAATTAAATATTATGATATTTTAAAAAGGAATTAAAATCATTTTCATGTACTTACAAGAAATATTTACAAAATATTATACTTTTCTTTTATCAATTAATGATCAAAATGATAAAACATTTTTAAGTAATGAGTTAATTTAATGAGCTATCTAATGTTTATTTATTTATATATTTAATAAAAAAATTGAAAAATATTCATATTTTCAAATTGTTATACATTCTTATTCTGAAGTAATTAGGGAAAGGAGAAAAAAAATATCTTTTTTAAGTATTTCAAAAATTCGAATCAAAAGTTATGAGTTAATATTTTGGTTATCCATATGCTTACTTAAGGCACTTCTTAATGAAATGAATAATAAGTTTGAGGAAATTTATGTCAGCATTTTATTTTAAAAAAGATCATGATTCAATTTTCATTAATTTTATAATCAAAAAAATTAAAATCTTTTTATCTGTATCAGTATATAAGAGAAAACATATTATACTATTTACCAGAAATTAATACTTTAGTACGATTATTTTCTAAATGGTTTTTTCACAGAAAAGATTTTTACAATAACTGTTTTTGGGAATATTTATTTTTATAAGAAAAACTGTAAAAGTTTGGTTTAGAGTTCTGTATATACTGATTTAAAAATAAAGTAAGTTTTCTCTTTTTTTCAAAACATAATCCATGATAGTAAAATAGTTTTTTTGACATGTCATATTTAAATAATCGTAATCAATACATTTAATTGATTTTTTTAATATACAAATATTTTAGGTAAAAACATTAAAATAATGAAACTGAATACAAATAGTTTGAGAAAAACAATTTGGCGAAACAAAATAATTTTTATAAAATGGCATATTATCTTTAAAATATTTAATTAATTTTCAAACCTTAAAATGCATAACAGGTTATAAAAGTTTAATATATAAACAAAACGATTAACTTTTATTACTGGTTTCATAATCATATAAGAAAAATGATCAACTTGAATAAAACATTTTACACTTTTCTAACTTTGAAGGAAAAAATACTTTTCTATAAGAAGCTAATTAAGAAGTTCAGAAAAGTGTTCGTGATAATATCTCTTAAAGTATAACGCAAAGATTAAATCTCTCAGAATCAACCCTCCCAATACTCTATAAAGGTCCATTTTTTCATTTCAAAAAGTTATTTAATGTTAACAGTTATGTTATGACCTTGTTGAAGAACAAAGAACGCACACAACTTCAAGGTGTCCAGCATTAGCCATATGAAAGTCTGAAAATTTTGTCCAAATATTCCTTTTTAAATTCATTTCATGGGGATTCCTGTTCTTGGCCTAGTTTAGTTGAAAATCACAGTAAAAGAAATGTGCGTTTCACACCCTTTTTCACATTAATTCTCCGGAACAGGAAAGGACGTTAAATGAAAGGCTTTCATACCCAATTGGGGTATAAATACAGATTACTTCAGTTAAGTATGAAAGGGGCTGACTTCATATATATTAATGTGATTTCTTGTAGGTTCAACACTGAAAATTCATTTCTGATATCTAATAAATTCTTTTTCTTTTAATAAATTATAAAGGTATTTAGGTTGTTTTAAATACCTTTATAATAAATATTTTTATTATTACAGTTAACAATATTATTTGACTGAAAATTTGTTTAAAAGGTTAAAAATGTAATTAATGAATTAAATAACACACAAACATTTTATTGTCTTCCTTTTTACATCTTACAATGCCAGGCAAATTAAATTAAATAAATTTCTTATGTCTAGCCTTAAAATATTTTTTGTGAAGAAATTGAATTTATTCAAGTGACTGTGGGGAAAGACTTAGGTATTAATATTATAAATTTTTAAATTCAAGTTAAAATACGAGGAATAATATAAATAAAAAATATCCTTCCAAAATATTTTCTGAAATTTAAGGTAGTTACCAAAATTATAATACTATATAAAAAAGGAATTTAAAATACAAATATATGAAGATTTGAAGTTCAAAATGATCACCACGCAAACAATAATTACAGATATTTCTAACTAATATATATATATATATATATATATATATATATATATATATAT
>JAPDSC010080829.1:0-10185 GCA_026290005.1 Latrodectus geometricus
TGATTCTAATGTTGGAATTTTCTAGCTAAATTGCTTTTAGAAGTGACAACTAATTGAAAAATGTTGCAGGAAAAGTTTCATATCTACATAAATAATAATACAAACCAATTTAAAATTCTTAAAAATTTAGCTAGTGAACAATTTTTTTTCACAATTTCATGTTACTATTAGTGATCCTTAAGATTTACTTCTTATTGTGCATTAAATTTACTACAATTAATTTCAATGTGAATTTTATTTTAAATCTAGGATCTTAATTTATCAATGACCATTCATCAAGCAGATGAGCGGTTGAAATCTTCAGATTTAATGAATTCATTACATTTCAAAGAAGAAGAAGATGTTAATATGCAAAGTGAACAAAATTCATTTAAAATAACTGTAAGTAATTATTGCTCATGCAGGTATATCATAAAAACATTTTTTAAGTATTTTAATATTTTTAGATGAATATTTTGAGAGATTCTCAAATTTTGTTAGCTATAAAATGTTATATACTTACTTAATAAGAATTTTCTTAAAAGGAATATCAACAATTGGTAAAATATGTTTTCTGTTTTGTATCTAGTAATAAATATATTGCATAGTAAAAATTCTATTTGTGCATACTTCAAAGTGCAGTTTAATTCTTTTTTTCATCTTTTTATTTTGCTTTATTATTTAACGTAGAATGTTAACTCAATCTGTAACATAAATTGTTTTGCTTAGTATTTTTAAGTTTGTTACTGCAAAAACTCTGTAATTTGAACTTCTCTTTTGTTATAAAATGTTATATCATTAGCATCTTTAATTATATTCCATTTTTGTAGGACAAGGAATTAGTAAACAACACAGACATTGAAGTAAAGTCTCTTAAAATTGAGAAGTCTCATACTTGTAATGTTTGTCAGAAAAATTTCAAGCGGAGTGATCATCTCAAACAACATTATTATAGTCATACTGATGAAAAACCTTTTTCTTGTGATATATGCCAGAAAAAATTCACCTGTAAAAGATACTTAACAATCCATCTTGTCATCCATAAAAAGGACAAACCTGTAAAATATTATGACTGTGAAATATGCCAAAGACGTTTCAGTCACAGGCATACTTTGAAATATCACTATCGTACACACACCAATGAAAAACCTTTTTCATGTGAGATATGCCAAAGAAATTTCCGTGGCAAACATCGTTTGAAAACACATTATCTTACTCACTCCAAAAAAGAACCCTACACATGCCAAATTTGCCAGAAAAGATTTGATAGAAAATGTCATTTACACAGACATAGTCTTAGTCATTTGCAAGAAAAACCTTACTCCTGTGATATTTGTGATAAAAAATTTACACTTCAATTATATCTTAATACACATTATCTGACTCATAATCCTGAGAAACCTTATCTTTGTGGTATATGTCAAGAAAGTTTCAGTACCAAGCTCTGCTTTAGAAAACATTATATCACTCATAATAGCAAAAAACCATTTTCCTGTGAGTTGTGCACTGAGAGCTTTAGTGACCTTTCTAATCTAAAGAGCCATTACCTCACTCATGTAAAAAAGGGAGAGAAAGCAATTAATATTGTCACTTAACCCAAGAAAGTGAAGCTTTTAGTTTGTGATATTGTTTTGAACATTTAGATTATCTATGAATTTACACTTGTTTTCTCTTGTGAAGGATTGATTTACTTTTCACTTTTTCTTTTTAAGTGCAAAATTATATGTCATCCCAATATTTTTTACTGCAAATAAATAAAAATATGCTCTTTAAATTCATGTTAAAAAATTTTCTTAGGTAATTTTATGTTTTAAAGAAGTAATTACTAAATTAAGTCAACTTTGAAATTTTGGCCTGAAAAACATATAGATAAGTAAAAATAATTTTAAATCTAAGAATTGTTATTTATTTACAAATGCCCAGAAAATTGATTATGATGTCATTTGTTCTCTCCCTTTTCAATATTTTTGAACAGTATAAATTAAAAATACAAATGCAAGGCAGGAGTTAAGATGGTTAGCATCAAAAATTTGATCTTGTTTATACAATAAAGAACACTGAAGTTTAAATTGATATAAATACACCAACAAACAGTCTTGTCTTGTACTAAGGTGAAAAAGTATTATACTTGCACTTCTAGGAAAATGAGGAATAGCATGTGACCATGTGATCCCTTAACTAGGAAAGCCCAAAGCTTAATGTCAGATCGCGTAATGCCTTCTGCTTAATTCTAGTTGTATGTCTTATTTTAATAAGTAATTTTACTAAAGGGAAAACATGGTTATACAAAGTTCTCTGAAGAACCCCTGCATTTTTCTTCGCCAAAAAGTCAGCAGCCTCATTTCCAGGAATCACACAATGACCTGGAATTCACTGGAAAGAAACAAATATTGACCTTGCAAGTTCTCTACATAGCAAAATGGGGGTATTATCTGTATATTGACTATTTTCAATAGATTGGAGAATAAGAATCGTAGATTTGAACATAATTTTAACTTAAAAGTAATTGTTGGAAATAATTATGATAATGATGAGCATTGTGATCACAATTAAAAAACATTGAATTCTGTGAGAATTCAAAAATTATTTGTAATTCAAATACTATCTAGTGATGATATAAGATTAATGCTCTTATATTTTATGATCCGAAAAAATAATTTCTAAATCTTTTTATTTAAATTATTGTTTTTCCAAATGCATCAAATTTTAGTGATAATATAAAAGAAAAAGAATTTTTTGGGAGAGAGGATGTTAAATATTAAAAATAAATTTCCAATATCTTAATGTAGAACTACATAGATTTTTAAGCCTAGCATAAGTATTTTTTTGATCCGCAGGAGGATTTGTGATTCGATAAGGATCTACATTTTAAAGTGGATTCCAAATCACTACAATTGGACATTCAAGGTTGAAGTTGTGAATATCTGAATTTGAAGGTTAAAATGTTAATCATTCTGTTACTATCTTGTTATTATGGTGCTCAGTCGCTTTTTGTTCAAAAATTACTCTTTTCTCATGAGAGTAATTCAACAGGGATCTAAAGCTTAAAGTTGTTTTTAATCACAATAACATTCACACTTGTGTTGGGAATCGAACTCGGAAACTATTGATCCGCTAGCCAGAATACTAACCATTTAGCTGCAAGTGCAACATTATGAAGCTTAAACACTTGTTTCTTAAAAAAGATGAAGAAAAAAACCAAAAATTTGATTTTAAATGGCTTTTAATAGGAAAATTTTTTTTCATTCATTTTGGAAGAATAGCTTTCTATTGTTAATATTACTTAAAAATCGGTTTTATCAAAAATCATAAAAGAGGAAAAAAAGAGAAATGTATTTTGAAAATTTTAAATTAGTATTTTATAAAAAGTAAATTTTAAAAGAACATTTATTATATATTTTTCAGAAATTTAAATATTTCAATCATTCAGTTTTATAGAAATATTTCTTTTATAGCATGAAAGGTTATATGTTTTTCACGTTATTATAGTTGAAATTAAAAATTTCTATAGTTAAATAGAAATTCCATTTGCAGGATTCCCATTTTTCTGTCCTAAAAACGGATTTCCGTCCTTTGAGATTTTAATTCAAAAATGCTTTAAGAGAAATTTTTAACTGAGCCCAAATTTTCCTTTTAATTAATATGTAAAATAATTCAGTTAAAGATACTGTTGAAAACTAGTTTTATTCGAAATTTAATTCTCTTCTGCTCGAAGTTTAACATCCTTATAAAAATTTGGATATTAAAGTGAATGTCACCCTTAAAAGATGTGATGTTTCATCCTTTGATCTATGTAAACTTTTTTATGCGATCAAACTACTAATCTCAAACCATTCATCACTGCTTTTTTGGCTAAAAACAATTATTTTTTACTTCAAAATTTTCTAAAACTTATTAAGTTCAAACAGAGATCAGCTAATATTTATTAGCTTTATCCAGACTAAAGATGAAAAAATTTTTACAACATGTACAATTATTTGTATAGCTAAAGCATGAGTTTTTAGTGAGAAAATTTATTATATTTTTTCATTAAATATTGAAACCACAAAAAAATGGGGTAAAATAATAAACAATATAATTAAATTTGACGGTGTGGGAAATATAAATTGATTACTACACCAAAAAAAAAAATTTATCAACTGCAAAAAATACATATGAATAAAAAGAAATGGAAGTGCAATTGCCGCCTGGCAGTTTTCCGAGGTTCCGTGATCTAATAACGATCCTCCACCCTTCTTCAATAGTTGTTGGCTAGTGACTAGAACTGAAAGCTGATTGGCATAAAATGAAAAGTTTGTTTTAAAGGGGAGGGACTTACGAATTTTACTTAAAAAATTAAATGTTTAAGCAATAGCTTTAAAAATACTTTTAATTTCGTTCATGAGGTTTAATTGGTTAGAAAATTATTTGGCTGAGCAGTTTTCAGATGCAGTTCCAAAAGCGGGTGGAGCTACATTCTGAACAATTTTGCGTATGACGTTCCAGATCAGTTTGATTTGCTGTTGTGATTTTTTTTATTATCTTGGAATAAAAAGAAATGAGTAATCCTCTTAATATTTGAGAAGTAAAAAAAACTATTTGTAAACTTTCAAGTAAACTTACTAAACCTTTTGAAAATAAATTTTTTACCGATATTTTTGTATACGAAAGATTTCATAAAAGGTAGTTTATTTACTATATATAAGTTTTTTATCCCATGGAAAAAGTTGAGAATGAGATAAGTTAAGAAAATAATATTTGAAAGAAAATTTCAGAGCTGAACAAGAACTTCAGAAGGAAAATTATGTTCTATAATTCATGCTGAGTTTTGAGATTGTTGAACTTTTTTATAATGCTTATAGATCTTAACTTATTTAATTTTAACAATGCCTTAAAGATTTTTGTAAGCAATTTGGCTGTAAATTTATACATGTTGGCACATATGCTTATGAAATCCGAAAGTTGGCTGGAAAACAACTATATTTTGGATTATATTACCATTCAAATCTTCTCGAAGAGATTATCAAGAAAAAGATGCTAACTTGAAAACATATTTCTATAAATATTTGTTTCATTTTTTGCATTACATTTAAATAGCAAAAACGAATATACAGGCTTATCAACTTTTATGAATTTAGCTTACATATCTCGGAAAGAATCATGCTATCTATTTGAAAAATATAGAAGCTAAAGAGTTAAGGAAATGGATAATGTTAAATTATACAATTGGAATAAAAAGCCAAGATTAGTTTTAATTGATGGTATCACCTCCTTAAAAAAATCTAAGATGTTGTTCTAAAATATTAATTTTATCTCTTTGAAAGTTGTTAAAACCTTAAATGGCTTCTTTCAATACTTTGGATGTTTTTACCAATGAGGAAAATAGTAAAGGAATGTGTAGCTTAATTCAATGTTATTACAAGATAGAAGCTTTAAAAGCACAAACAATTAATTAAAAAATTACCAAGCTCTCTTAAATAGAAAAGTAATCACAATTTTACTGGTATAAAGAAAATGAAATAGTTTTTAAATCACACGCACACAAATAGTTCTTAAACACCACTCAATTTCTACTTCTAGACATTAAAAGGAAAAAAAAAAAAAAATAACCCAAATGTTTGATTTCATTGCCTTAAAATTTACTTTCATAAAATCATCAAAGCGATTATTCAATTTTTCAAGCAATTGATTTTCATTTGAAGCGGTTTTCTATTTAACCCCGATATCACACGCAATTAAGATCTTGGAGGGAGAAGAAAATAATAGTTCACACAAATACCCATTAGAATTGTTTTAGGTTTTAATAAAGGTTTTGTGTGAAAAGGCTTTTTTATTCTGCCTAAATTGATAACCTTAATCCTAAGTTATCCTATTCAAGACCTCTGGGCACAATACAGTATTATTCTGAGAAGCGAGAGACACCACACGGCTGATATATTTACATGTGCTGAGAACAGAGTTCCGAAAAGTAAAAACGCCGGAATATACCGAGGGTACAAGAAACTTTTCCCCCAAGCTGGTGTTGTTAAGGCGTTAATAATGCGTCAGCTGTGCGGTGGAAATAATTAATGGAGTTTCCATTCCAGGGCACTTGAGTGAAAAGGCTCAGTTAAAATTTCACGAGAATACAAAGATGAGTTTTAGCCCAAGTCAAAAAAATTAAAAAAAAGTTTTTGAATTACGAAAAAACAAATTTTGCGCTAAAGCAATCGGTTGCTCGTTGGGTTGGAAATAAAAGTACTAGTAAAGTGAGAGACAATCCGTAGTATTTTCCTTGCCAAGGCAGTGATATCAATATCTATATTAAGTAAAATTATGATTTCATGAACTCTGTTTTAAATAAAGGTTTTCCAGCGTTTGCCAGATCCCTTTATCCAGTGCAAAATATTTTTTGAACCTGTCCAAAGAAAAATTGTTTTAAAAAAAATGTTTTTGTTTAAAATCAATTAGTCTTAATTTTATTCATAAAGTGAGCAGCTATAAAGCTGTTAAGAGCTCTAATATTGGGTTACCTTTTCTTATTGGAAAAACTCTGCCTTTTGATGTTATCAGATTCACGGAGGCATTGTGTGGTACCTTTACTTTCCTATAGACTGCAGCTCCATATGTTTTCTGGTTGGCATAGTAGAAGGTATAAACTTCTCGATGTCAACACTATATTCTTCAATAGTATCCAGGATCAATCGTGAAATATGAATCTTTTTCACACGAGAAATCTCAGAGCACCAATGCAATCATAAACTTTCAACCCGATTGTCCCATTGTAGCTACTGCTGCTTCAGTGTTTGAAGCAAACATTTGGTACAAATGATGAAAGAAGAAAGGGGATTGAAGATAGATTTTTTTCAACAGTTTTCGGGATAATTTAATTTATTAGAGGAATTTATATTCGGGAAATTTTGTATGAAAAATGTTTCTGATTTAAGGTTCCGGTCTTTTCTCAGCACTTTGGTAGATTAATCATAATCTGTAGAAATTAACGCATGTATATTAAACTGTTCTCTTTTCCAATGTTTTCATTGTTGGATAAGCATTTCATGAGTGACATTTTATGATCGCCCATGATTTATTTCTTTTGGGTTAGGTTATGACGGACATTTTTGGAGCTCTATGTTAACATGCTTGTAGCTCACATTGAACAGGATATCAGGAAATGATTTTTTTTTTTTTAAATAATTAAACACACATGCCATAGGTACCCATTTATAGGGTTGGCAACCATTCACATTGCATTCATATAAGGAGATTCATTCAGTCATCATTCATAAAAGGACAAAGATAGGAGAGAGAAAGTACATCCATGCCCAAACCGGGATTTGAACACAGGATCTCTATCCGCAGTAAGGCTCGCTAACCACTAGACAATTGGTGGGCGGCATTTATTTCTTTTTCTTGACGAGAAAAATCTAAACATTCTCAGATTCTGTTTCCACCAGTTATTATATCGTCTGCGTAGAAGTGCATGTCATGTAATTAAAATGTCTCAGGATATTTTTCAGTAAATTATGCGAGATGCTTTATTGTCACAGAAAGTAAAAATGGACTTGCATCTAGTCTAAAAATTACACGCTTGATTCAGTACATTTTTTGGTTTGGCCTATAATCAGTCTGATGATTTTTAAATCATAGGAAACGAATTGAAACCTTTTGGTAATCTGCAATGGCTATCTGAAGAAATGCTTTTTCTATATTACCTATGACGGCAGTTTTCAACACTCTGAACTTGATTAACAAATCAAGTATATTCGGATTTATGTTAGGTCCTTTGTGTTGTTTCCAATCCCATCTGGGGTAGCGGAGCTACACCAGATCCATAAGTTCATATACCCTAAAAAAATCGAGGAATAGGAGAGGTCTCTCAAGAAACTCTTCCATGGTAAAATCGAGGCAAACAAGAATGTGTTGAGGACTAGCCTCGTTGGAGTAATATTTTTTGCAGGTTGGGAAAAATTTGGAACTCCCGCTAAAAGTGAGGCCCTTAGTGTGCCTACTGACAAATCTGCTGATTACGGCTTGGTTGGCGCGTGTGCCCTGAAAGTCAAGGGCATTACCGCGACGCTTACGGGGGTACCAAACGTGATTTGGTGGGACAAGCTAGGCCTTATTGACAGTGTTTTTGCGGGTAGAAAATAATTCTGAGTAAGTGAGGGTCAGATTTGAAGAGGCTGGTAGGGAAGTACCCTCCTTAGCCAACTGATCAGCGCGTTTGTTACCAAGTAGACCCACGTGAGAGGGTATCCACTGGAAATGGATGTCATGGGAGGCTGACAGGTCCTTTAACAAAAGAAGGATTTCGACACTAGCTTGGTCTGTTACACTCTCCCTATTGCACAGGTGTTGAATACTGCTACGACTGTCAGTGAAGATCCAGATATTCCCGAAGGTGGCTCCAATCCTGATACTTTTCAGACCTGATAAAATAGCTAAAAGTTCACTGCGAAACACTGAGCAAAAATCTGGGTTTCTTAATAGATCCTTTGTGTAAACAGTCATTTAGAGATGATCTTGTTTAGACGTGAGCTTGCATCAAAAATTATTTTAGTATTAGTAGTCAAACTTTCTTCCTTTATTATATCTGTGAGGATTAAGTTGGTCAGTCGAGAAGCTCACTTTTATACTCAACCTTTTTGATACTATCTAATTGTAAATAATAAATCATTTCCTTATATTGTAAATATATTTTTGATTTACTATTAAGTTTTTTTTTTTATTAAGTTAAAAAAAACCGCTTAGCTATAGAAAAAACTAAACTATAGGATGTAATTTTTTTTAACTTTTCTGTCACGGAAATTTAAATACGAAGCTACCATCTTCAAAACAGTTTTTGTACATTTCTATCGTATTATGTTTATAACGTGTAATAAGGTCATCTTTTATTCTCAAAGATTCAAGATAAAAATATTATTAAACATTATCTTCTATTAGCTAAAATTCGTTAAAGGATTAATTTTCTTCTTGCGTCATTGAATTTCATTTACCGATTACTATCCCTCCGAATTTTGAGTTTTGTAAAAAATTATCGTGAACGTGATAATTCTTAAGTAAAATCATTATAAAATAATAGGTCTGCATTTATCAACGAGTGTATTTTACCCGGACGATAAAATGTCGGATGGGTAAGCTGTATAAATTCTAGGTATACTGTCAATACTGTATAAGTTCAATACCCAAAATATCTAAATTTGTACAAGGTGTCCAACCAGTTATATTTTTACAATAAAAAATTCAGCTTCTATTTCAAAAAATTATAATTGTTTGAAATATCGTTCTTCAATTTATTTCTTATATTTTGAACAGAACCATTCAACACATTTTACTGTATTTATGCTTTCTTTTTTAATTCTTAAGGCGTCAGTCAATTCGTGAGTCCTCGCGTATATGTACGCTATAACTACCTTAGTTTCGCATTATGCTAGTTTTCCAAACTTTATTTTACGAAAACGAAAAATTAATAGTTTTGCTTATCCCAGCGAGCTTTTTTTTTACACTTTGCATGCTGCCATGATTTCTTTTTTTTTATTATTCCTTCACTTTTTTCATTGTTAAGAGATCTAAATTGATTTTCGGCAATTTCAGGCGCTATACACATTTTGATACATTTTTATAGTCGATATTTCAGTTTATTTCTTATTACAGATTTAATTCTATCTTTAATAACATTTTTCCTTAGATCATCAGAACCACATTAATTACTTTAAACTTCATTTAATTACTTTAAAGTGAGAAGAAGATCGTTAATATTTTCATCGGCTTCTTAATATGGTTACAGTTATACTACAATTTGGTTAAGATTTAAAATTATATGAGTGACAACAGTAGCGACCTCACATTGAATTTTTCATCAGTAGTACAGCGTTGAAATTTTGCATGGTTATTTCTTCCTTGATCTGGCGGGAAATGTAATATATCATTAAGATGTAAATAAACACAAAGATCTGTTGTTCAATGCTTTTTAAGACCATTTGAATTAAAATCAATGAACTTATATTTGTTATTTGTGGAATAGTTTTTTTTTATCATTTGCATTATCAGCCGCACATTAATATCGCTTCTTTATCAGATGCTGTGCGATAAAATAACGAAATTCGTTGTAAAGTTATCAAAATGTAAGAATAAAATGTGAATTATTTTGTCATGTATTATTAACTTAAAAACTAATTGTCCTCATGAATGAAAAAACGTGATTTATTTTATTCTGACCTACACCATTCATTCTAATGTCAATTT
>JAPDSC010080831.1:0-36072 GCA_026290005.1 Latrodectus geometricus
ATTTTTTACATATGAAAATTACTGAACACAACTATATATAATAACAAATTATTTCTAATTTAATGATTTGAAATGTTTCTAAATTCATTAAAATTATATAAAATTGTAAAAAAATTGTTATCGTTTTCAAAGTTCAGGTTCAAAATTCATGAAAATTTAATGTCAAAAATGGAATTGTTTTACTTTGACTTCGAATAGTTCAAATTAGATTGCTTATGAAATGTTAATCTGTGTAAGAAAATTCTTGAATATTTAAAGCACACAAGCCCATTTCTAAAAATGCAGGAATTGAACATGACAAATTTCAAATTGTTTAAAATAATACTGAATATTAAATATTCAAGACATTACAGAGAATTTTAAAATATAAATAAAAGTACGATTATTTTTGCGTGTAAATGTTGAATTCATATCATCAATAAAGATATTAATACATCTTTTTACAAGACTAAAGATGTAAATTTAAGAATTCAATGGAATTTTCATTAATAATGTATTATCATACAAAATTTTTAAATATTTTTATCAAATGTATATGTACATATATCATTAATTGTAATACAATATTACATTTTTAATAAAAATCTGACTTCCTAAATACAAATGTTTTAACATAATATTACAGCAATTATCTCAAAAAACACATTATAAAATGGGATTGATGAAATTAAATGCATAAAGTTTTTGACAAAAACATGTAAGTAATTTTCCTTTTGTATCGCAATATTTTTAATGTATATTAAATGAAATTTCGCTTATTAATTCATTGATTTATATATTCTTTAATGACACTTATGTGATACTATGCAAATGATAGAATGTTAGCCATATACATAAAATAAAAAATTAAAAAAATTAACATTAAGCATCATTTTAATTTCAAAGTATTCTTTCAAAGCAAAGAGCTACAATACATGATTTTCAAGAATTACATTTTTTTCCTTTTACAAGATATAGAGTATTTATTTTTACTATAAAAGTGCTGCATGAAAAAAATAATAAATAAAACATGTAAACATTATAAATAACACATGTAAATATAATAATAAGACAGCCTTATGCTTTTACAAACGAATCATGTTTTGAGTTCGTCAGTACCATTTTAAGGCTTATTATTTAGAAACGTGCGAAAAATATGATTCCCTTTTTATATGAATTTTGTACAGTAAATATCTAGAAAAAATTGGTGATACTAAGAAATTCAACATGAAGTTTGAATTTGAATTTAATATTACTTTATATCTTTAAATAAATAGCAATTATTTACATTTCAATAGATTTCATATTTATTTAAAAATACTACTATATTTTTATTATTTTGAAATTTATCGGTATCAAGTAAATTTTTATAACAGTAAAACTGCTTGTTTAAACACATTTTTACTTCAAATTTTATATTTTTATGTTTGTAAACAGTAAATAAAAAGACTTTATTTCTATTTTCGAAATAAATTTTCTTGATTATATTTTCCAATGTAGGAAAAATTCATTATCCATCTGACCATATAGATTCGACAGAAATGTTTGCTGTGACACTTTGCAATTGAAGTTTCTTTCTGAAGAGAAAATTTATAAGATTCCTATAGCATGTTTGCTATAGCTTCCATTTAGTTTGGTTGTGTAGTCAACGGTAACGATAAAGCACTTCGCGCGTAATGTACCTCTTTTATCTTAAGTTTGATTCAATAATAATTCAACCAATAAAAGCTCTTATTTACTCAAGCGTTTTTCTGATGCATTTCGATTTCCTTTTAAGGAGAATCTGTCTCTTTGTAAATGGCTTTTTAAGAAAACCAAAAATAAACTGTCCTTTAAAATGTCTTTTTTTATAATATTTATATTCTCTTTTTTAATCAATTTACCTTTTTAACTATAATATAATAAACAGGATTTTTTTGATAGGTGGATATTGTTAAATAAAAATGACATAATTTTTATGTATTTACATAAATGTTCAGTATTTTTAAAATCTTTCTAGTATTTCTAATAGTTAATTTAATGTTCAAAAAAAAGTTCTTAAAACAATTGATTGAAAATTTAATACATTTTGAAAAATAGGAAATTTTTTTATGTAAACAAGTCTTATAAAAGTGTTTAATTGTTTTCTTTCCAATTTCAGTTTGTGTTACTATAGAGATTATTTTATAAATTTTCTTTAATAAACCAGTAATGCTAAATTGTAATTTAAAATGAATACTTTTTGTTGATAATATCTAAATTTAATGATTAATAACAATGTTTTCCATTATGAAAGTTGAAATAAAAATAACTTTCAAATAAAATTGCTTGCAGATTACTGAGGAAGCAAGATTCTTTTATAGATAATGTATTGAAAATTTCGTTGCTGAAAGAATGATTAATGAGCATAAGATAGAAATATAAAACTAGTTTAATGTGTTCTATGGCAAAATTAATAAATAGATGTATCCTGACAGTTAAAAAATTAAATATAATTTAGTTTCATAAAACATGTTATTGACTAAAATACACTATTTAATAACTTTTGCAGTAAGTATAAAATAAATGCTCAAATTTACTGACAAATATTCTGAGTTAAGTTTCATATAATTAACAAATTTAATCTTCCTAACAATCGGAAATTTATATTTAATAAAGATTCCTTTCCTATACATCGCTTACATAAATATGCAGCGCTTGTACTGAAACTTTTAAGTTGAAGTTTAGATAATTAACTATTTTAATCTCCCTATATAAGGAAAATATTCCTTTGTTTGCAGTTAATAAATAAGCCTTAAACTTGTTTGAAACTTTACTTTAACTGTATGAATATTTTTAAATATTGTAAAATTCAATAATTTTGAAATCAAGTAATGTTTTGAAAAATATAAAAAACATTGTATGTATTTTAGTTATTTTTATTCTAACAAATGAAAAAATTTTAATACTGTGAGAATACAAAACTATATTTACAATGTATTATAACTTAAGATTTTACTATTTTTTTCAAGTAAAACACGTTTTCCAAGAAATCAATTTTACCTATCATCATGTACCAACTGACATCTAAAATTGTTTTGAAAAATTAATTTTTTATTGATATTATAATATATTTAATATAAAGAATAATTTAAATTGCTCAGTTCAGTTATTTTTATTCGAATTTAAACTTAAGAAAGAATGCCTTAAGTAATTATATAAGAATAGGTATCAAATATAATTCTAACAATAACAATATTTCTTTTAAATTACAATACAATAAATGATGGTTTTTAGTTAAAATTAACTTAATTGCATGAAATTCTAAGAATAAAGGTATAATCATTTTGATTTTCATGCTTTCATTTATATGATGATGATAAAACTTTGATTTCCAAAAAGAAATTCTGTGTTTTAAACAGAACTTTTTAAGCACAAAAATTTATTAGGAAGGTGATTAAAATTGGATTTTCATAATTAAAGGAATTTAATAAATTAAAGGAACTGCAGAACTTGGGATATTTTAAATTTCTCCAGAATATACATATATTGCAGTTATCATATCTGTTATATTTCATTTACGTTTTACATATTATGTGTTCTTTTAATAGACTAACCATAGTATTCATGTTCCATCCATAAATAAATCAGAATTTTTGACTATTTTTTAAATCCATTTTGTTAAAGAAAAGGAAGAAAATCTAGTAAAGAAATACATTGTACATAGTATGAAACAATTGGATTGAAATACATTACTTTGCCAAATCAAAAATTGTGAAACTTATGACATTCAATTATTAATCAATAAGATGAGACTTGTTAAAGATTGACAAAAAAAATGTCAAAGATTTCTGCATTTGTTCGAACTATCGAGCATGAACATTGCACTTAGCACTAGAGCAGTATCTTTTGCATATTATTGAAACAGAAATGATTGCACTTTCATTAAACATTATACTACAATCTAAGTCTACAATCTAAGAGTGTTTCTTAATTCGTTCTTATCATATACATCCTTTGTAGAGTCATACTTATCATGCTTCTACACATTGTTGTCTTAGCATAGTTTTATTGAATCGAATTTAAACTATGCTGACAGAAGGCTGACTTAAAGTCTCAAATAAAGCCTCTCTTTCTAAATTTATTCTGAAAATATCGACTAACATAACTGAATATTTCCCAAAATATGTATCAAACTTGCTATTATCTTATGGCTTTACATATGATTTATTAGATGTTATGCGCTAAAGAATCATTTACTAAAGTATTTTTTAGTAATTGTTTTAAATTGTTTTGCAGGAAAGTTTTTGGAAAATAGTATTTTACAAATTGTAATGTTAATTTCTTTTGCAGTACTTTAGATAAACTAACAGATTACACTCTGTACTCATTATTAAGAATTATCTTAAGATTGCCCAAATTTATCATGATAAACTAAAAAATTTTGATCATTTTCCCACAGATTTTTAAAATAAAGTTTTATTAAATAAAGTATAATTACTATTTTGAAAGTGCTTTCTTGCTTTTAACCAAAGTCTATAAATTATCAGAATTTTATTAAAACAATTAATTTGACGACCTGTGTATATAATTTAAAAAATTTAATATTTATCTTCAAAAAATTATACTAAAATGTCATACTGTTACATATATTACAGATATGAATATAGAGACCCCTTTCTTTTCACATCTACAAGTGTGCATTTTTCTTTTCCTTTAACACGCAGCATGCATTTTTCTAATGATAAAATTCACATTTTACTTTACTCAATGTATGAGATTATGTAACATGTGTGCAACTAAATACAATAAACTTAGTAAAACAAAATAAATAATCTTTTTTCCTAATTAATTGAACATGATATAATTAAAACATTAAAATCTAAAACAATTTTAATATAAATACAAGATATAAAACTCCCCATTAAAATAAATTTATTTGCATAACTCTATAGCATTTTATTTATATAATTTAATATAATTATTAAGCGTTCTTCTATGAAAAATTTTAAAAGCATCACGGAAACAGTTATGATCAATAAAAAGTTTTAATTTAAGGCTTTGACACTCCACGTGATTTATGTTTATTTTAAAGAATAACACTGCTTGAAAAAGTTGTCTATACTTCTTTTAAATGAGTGTGACTGCTAAATTAGCAGTCTAGACTTTGAATATTTTTCTGCTAAATTATTTACAAATTAATTAAAAAATCACTGTAATGTCTAGACACTGAATTAAAATGATAATGGGACAATTTATGATGATACGGAATGCTACGTGGATTTTCCATAGGTCAAAGGTGTATAATTACTTATTAAACTGATGCATAAGCTAATCTATTTTCACAATTATATGCTAACAACGTGAACTTTCTTAATACAAAGTATATTTTCCAAATATATTTGTATATATGTAATAAGAATTTTGGTTACAATTTTAAGTTCTATAATAATTTTTTTCAAGAACTATATTTATTTCTAGTATTAGAAACTTAATTGAAATTACAAATATATTTCTTTTGCCATTAAATTTATAATTTCATATTATTTTTTCACTATAGGTGCTGCGAAAGTGAAAACTTTAGGAAATATCCCATGAAGTTTAATTTTAATTTAATACAATGTTCACATTAGAATTTTGGCAAATTTTCAAATTTCTTACAGTTGTAATAATAATAGTCAAAATTTAAATATTTTTAGCCATTTTAAATAATTAATAACTATTTAAAAGCTAAAAATTGTATTTATTTCATAAATATTCATAAAGAAATTGAATTTGAATTTCTTTTATGTTTCTCACAGAAGATGTAATTATTTTCATATTAAAGTTTGGTAAAATTTGAGATAAATGAAAAATAATTTCAAAGATAGTAATATTTTTAAAGCTTAGCAAATTTTCCACGTTTTAATTTAAAATTTTTCAGACACATATTTAATATCATTAGAAACCAAATTTCAATTTTTAACTTAAAAAATAATATTCATAATTTTGAATTTTTATTATTTTGCAATAAGTTAACTGATACTCAATATTGTTCTTAATGAGAAAGTAACTACACTACTGGCCATTAAAATTGCTACACAAAGAAGGCAACATGCTACAGGCGTGAAATATACACAAAAGGAAGAAGGTGCTGTGATATGCAAATGATTAGCTTTTCAGCTTATTCAGACAAAGCAGGCGTCAGTAGCGACACCTACATTGTATTTAAATGAGGAAATTGTTCATCCGGTTCCTCATACATCAATTGCATTTGAACGTTCTTGCCTGGCGAAATGTTGTTCTGATGCCTCGTGTAAGAAGAAGAAAAGCGTACCAGCACGTTTCTGACTTTGATAAAGGTTGAATTGTAGCGTAATGGAATTGCGGTTTATCTTATCGCAGTATTGCTGCTCGCGTCGGTTGAGATCCAATGACTGTTAGCAAAATATGGTATCGATGGGTTCAGGACGGTAATACGGAACACCATGCAGGAATCAACGGCCAACTATCACTAGCAGCCGAGAAGACATGCATATTATCCGCATGACCGTAATGGATCGTGCAACCACGTCACGAGCCGTGAGTCAAGAAACGGGGTCGTTTGGAAGACAACAAATGTCTGCACGAACAATTTGACGACGTTTGCGGCAGCATGGACTCTCAGCTCGGAGACCATGGCTGCGGCTTCCCTTGACGCTGCGTCATAGACAAGAGCACCTTCAATGGTGTGATCAACAACGAACCTGGGAGCATGAATGGCGAGACGTCATCTTTTCAGATGAATCCAGGTTCTGTGTACAGCATCATGATGATCGCATCCGTATTTGGCGGCATCGTGGTGAACGCACACTGGCAGCCTGTATTCGTCATCGTCATACTGGCCCATCACCAGATGTGATGGTATGAGGTGCCATTGGATACACGTCTCGGTCACCTCTTGTTCGCATTGACGGTGCTTTGAACAGTGCACGTTACATTTCTGGTGTGTTACAACCCGTGGCTCTACCCTTTATTCGAGCCCTGCGAAACCCTACGTTTCTGCAGGATAATGCCCGCCCGCATGATGACGGTATTGCACGGACCTTCCTTGATACGGAACATGTTCGGCTGTTGCCCTGGCCAGCATGTTTTCCAGATCTTTCACCAATAGAAAACGTGTGGTCAATGGTTGCCGAGCGACTGGCTCGTTACCAAACGCCAGTCACTACGGTTGATGAACTGTGGCATCGTGTTGAAGCTGCATGGGCATCTGTACCTGTGCATGCAATCCAATCTCTGTTTGACTTAATGCCTAGGCGTATAACTGCTGTTATTAATGCCAGAGGTGGTTGTTCTGGGTACTGATTTCTCACGATCTATCCAGCCAATTTTTTTTTAAAATTTAATCACTTGTTATTTCTAGTATAATATATTTGTCCAATAAATATCATTTTGTTATCTGCATTTCTTCCTGATTTAGCAATTTTAATGGCCAGTGGTGTACATAGAAAAAAATGTGTATTTATCTTTATTTTTTATATTATTTCATTTTATATAGTACTATAAGTTTTTGGGTTAACATTTAAAACGATTTAAACTATTAATTATAAATTTGCTGCACTTCTTTTTAAATGTTTTTTAAACATCGGATTTAGTTTTTGATATATTTTTTTCAAATAATATTTTAAAGAATAATTTTTAATATATTATTCTAATAATGTAAACAGAGAAATAATTATATCAATTTCATAGTTAGTTGGATATTTATTTAGAGTTTGTATTGCTATGATAAATTGTATGGTTCATTACATGCAGTTAAGTTTGCAATTTTAGCCACAGTCTTTACAATTTTTAAATAAATGTTTTAACACAATCTAGGTTTTTGCATGTTCTAAAATATTTGAAATAAAAAAATATATACATTATATATAAATAAAACCAATAAATTAACTTTTTTCTTGTGATTTTTTTGCTTAAATCTTTCTTTAATTTATCCTTAGCTACGATTCAGATCTTTAATTATGTTAAGTAAACACATACTAGTACTTTTTAATTATCAAATATTGCAGATTAACAAATATATAATAAGATTAATGAATCATACATCAATGTCATATAAAATTTAGGCATTAAATTCTTACGCATAATATTTAAATTTATATGTTCGAAGAATAAAATAAAACTGAAAAATAACAATAAAAGTAATTTATGGTAAATTAATTTTTGAAATCAAGCTTATCATGGTGTGATATTTTAACCTTTATTTGATTACTATTAAATTATTTCTATTCTTATTTGTCTGATAATATGTCTGATTACTGTTAAATTATTCCGCAGCGGTGCACTGAATAGATAATTCTATTATAATCACTTTTATTCTGCATGTAAAATAGTACATTTCTGAAAGAATAAAAGCAAACATTTTTCGAAATTATTTAAGTATTAATTTGTTATCTTTTACGAAGTTTATAAACATCAAGTAGTTTGGATTTTACATTCATGAATAAGAGCTTTCACATTTACTTTAGTTAATTAAGGTGCAATATATATCGACAATTATTTCTATATATAAGTATAATAATAACGCACTGTAATCTTAGATAATTTTATCATTTTTTAAAAAATATTTTAACTTATATAAGCAGCACTCGAAACATATTTAATTAAACATATTTTAGTAAAATGTTTAAGTACCTATCAGATTAGAACGTATTATAATAAATACTAAACTGAGGATGTATTACATGAGTTTTCAAAGATTTAACTTTATAAATAATGTTGTTTTTGACCACTAGCTCTTTTACAAGAAGTGATAGTTAAAATGTATTACTTTAAATGAAGGAAAATACGATAAAAATATTATGTATTGTACTTACATAACACTGCTCAAATGATATGTTTGATTTATTTTTCTATCTAAGATCGGAATTTTAGAAAAAATACTTAATGCATTAAGCTTTTCAAGAATATTTCTGATGCAATTGATTATAAAAATTTAACCTATGTAACTAACAGAATGTTAGTAATGTTATATAAGCTGTATAATATTCATTTATTTCTTGTAGATAAGCATTTTGAGGGAAGTAAATTCACATTTTATGAATAAATTATGATATTTAACTTCCTGTCTTCACTTTTTTATTTTTTAACCAAAACAAAATAAAGTGTTACTTTTGATTTTTGCCTTTTTCCAACATAGTAAACACATTTATGATTAATTGTATAATGATTGAAATGATATTACGAATTTTGGGATTAAAGTAAAATTCAAATTGCCATAATTAATATTTTCACATTAAAAATTGTAAATGTATAATGTTTTATAAAAAATATTTATTTAAAATTATTAAAGCATGTAATTACAGTAGCACAAACATAATGAAGTTTTCAATGAAACTATAAAATATTAATTAAAAAAAATCAGTGTTGATTTAAAACTATTTTGTTGCTCTAACCACTAGGACAATGCCTGTAAAGATAAAAATAATATATTGTTAAAGTCTTACATTTAATCAAATTCTTTTGCCTATTAGAAAGTTCCTTTTAAAAGGAATTTTTAATCACAAATAATTTTAACTTAATGTCAAGCTTGTAAGGGATGATAAGAAATACGCTGTTTAAAAATATATTTTGTCACAAGATTTAAAGAAGGAAATGTATATTATTTTAAAGTAATTTAGTTAAAGTAAAAAAAAACATTTGTGAATGTATAATATAATTCTACAGCTTTACTTTTTTATATATTGTGCTGCTTTTGTGCTAAAGTAAAGAATAAATTAAATCCTTAAAATTCCTTTTATAAAGTTGTTTTCAAAAGAAAAATCTTCTATTCAAATAGAACATTGATTATCTCATTTAACTATAAATATAAGAAATAATTGTAATTTATCATTAAAAATTACGTTTTAAAAATTATTTAAAACATTTTTCTTATCATTAGAAACAATATCAAAGTAATAGGAAGAAGGAAGAATGTTTAAAAGAAATTTATTAACTCAAGTGCAAATGTACAGTATTTATGTGAACTTTCAAATTCAGTTTATTTCAAAAAAACAATTAAAATGTTACGAAGTAAATGTTGAAATCATTTAATGTATGAAAAAACAGTTACTTTACATAGTTAAAAGTAAAATAGTTAAATCATGTTTTGTGTTTTGGTTGTAGAAAAATCGCCCTTGATTAGAGCAAATATTGCGTAGACAGTATGTAACTTTTAATATCATTTGTAGAAAGAAAAATGATAAAGTTTTACAAATAATTGTAAATTTATAGCATAAATATATTAAATATTTTTTATTAGCAATTGTATTATATAAAACATTTTAGAAATAATACCATACTGGAATTTTTTAACAAAATTATTATGCAGATTATATTGATTTATAGAAATCCTAAATAGTTTAAAACAAAGATATGTTTTTACAGAATTGTTGTGAATAAAAAAAATATCGATATTTGTTCAGCCTAATTTATATTAGACTAAAAATCTAGTAAAAACGAAAAAATACATTTTAAGGAAATATTCTCGTTAGTACTGTAAAGCATTTGTCATAATCATTTAAATTAAAAATTCAAATTTCTAAATACTGCTTGGTGTCTAAGAAAAACACCATCGTGTATTCCACCATGTTCGAGATAAAATAATTCTAGTAAGGCTTTTGCAAATCAACAACCTCAAACAATTTTTAAAAATAACTCTAGAATTGACTTTCTTCTTGAAACAGTTAGGTCAGCTAAAAGATTTGTAATATAGTTTATTTTGAAACAGTATTATTAATTTTCATCATCCTACACTGGGATTTTATAGATTTTATATTATCGTGTTTTTCCTTGAGTAACCAGTCAACTATTTTTATCGTAAAATAAAATGTAAAAGCAATGTTAAATAAGCGATAAGCAATGAAACATATTTTCAAGAAGAATGTTTGATTATAAATACGATAACAATCCAAAGTTATAGTGAATTGTCAATATATTCAAAGTCTTTAAATTAATTTTAAAACTTATAGATATAATTGTAGGCATAATTTTATAAGGTATGTAATAAACAACTTTCATTTTAAACACAACTTAATTTACATGAACTATAATTGATTAATAATTTTTCTCTTTTTTATCTACCTTTCTACTCTTATCATGAATTTGTATTAAACGCAAAATAAAAAAGAAAAAACATCAACATTTAGTCTCTTATGTAAATATAAAAATATTATTTACTCAAATAAAAAGGATTAGGTACTATAATCTTGATAGAACATATTTTTTTACTTCGAAAGCAAAAGATATGTCCTAAGCACCACATACTGATATAAGTTTCCTGGTAATATATTAAGGAATAATCGGATTTTCTTGTCATGGTCACAAAAATAAGATTACGTCTCACATAAGGATCACTGTTCCAGACGCTGTCTGAAAATTGACAACAATCTCAAAGTAAAGGCCATGTTTATTGAAAATCAAAAGATTTAAAACATTCAGTTATTTTTATGTATATGTATGATGTTTCGAAGATTTTGTTTTGTTACTAAACATTTTTTAGATATACTTAAATATATTGAAAAACTTGAAACTATAGGAATATTTTTAGGGTGTAAAATATTTAGCTCAGGATAAATACTACAAAAAAATCTCTAAGCAACAGCAAGTAAAAAATTAATTCTGTTTAAAACTTTCATAAAGTGTTTTGTATTGAAAGTTAGAAGTAAAGACTAATTTCTTCTTGAATGTTTCATGAGAATATTCCATTAATTTATCAGATTGGGATCGATATACTTTCATTGATGTAACCTATTTTTTAGATAAAAAATTCCATAAAGAATTTGATGGGAATAATTCTCAGTTATTCTTGTAGCATTACATTTTAGATAATTTAAAATAGCGAAAATAAATCAAAAATTCAAAGTGACCCGTGAAAAACTTTCAAATAAAGTGATTATCCCGAAATTTGGTTTTCAATCAATTTTCTACATTACATAAAATTCTTGCTACATTAGTATTAGCATTCTCTTATTATTTTTTAAATCCTAGATTCAAGATCTGGTCCTCCCCTTACGTAGTCAGGTATGCTGGCCAGTAGACAGGTTTGGCAGCTACATGGTCATATATAATATGTTAAATTGCACATTTTTGGAAATTAGTCTAAAATTATAAAATGATTTTTTCTCTTAATTTAGTCATCAAACGCTTGCATAAAAATATGACTATACTGTTGAAATCTGACATAAATTTCTCTTGGATTCTTCATAGGTTAGCAGACGAGGGTTCAGCATAAAAAGTCCCTGGAATAAAGTTTAGACATTGATGAATAAATGTAAGAGACATTTATGTTTACTAAATAAACAAGAAAATTAATTTGATAGCCACATTGTTTTTGTTCATTTTCTTTTACTGAAAAATAAATTTTAGATATAGATTAATAATTAGCACCATTTTTTTAACAAGGTGATATTTTATTGTACTATATACTAAATTTTATTTCATATACTTCAGGATTTTCAAATGGTACTGATTTTAAAACCAATTAGGGTTTTTAATTTAGCGAAATTAATACACTTATCTTAAATTAGGAAATTCCTTATTTTTTATGTGCTCTATACTTGATAATTACACAGTTTTGTATACAGATGAAGTCTTAAGTAGAATATGAAAATTAGTCAGAGTTGTGAACATTTTATCTCAATATTAACTTTCATAAAAACGTTGTAGCTGTATATGACTTCTTTATAAAAAACTTTCCTTTGTTAATTCCTGCAGACCATCGTAAGAAAAGACTCATTTACGGTATTCGATATGTGTCAAATTTATTTTCAGTATTTTTTTAAAAATTGATTATGTCATATTATTTCATGTTGTAATATTAGGCTTAAACATTTCGTTAACAACATTAGTATGTTTTTATTTCATTTATAAAAATTCCTCTAATAGAATCATTTAAAATCATTACACACCTTAGACATATTTTTCTAAATTTAAACTGTCATTACAAGTATACAAATAATAATAATAAAATATTACAATCAGTGTATCTTTTTTAAATGATCAATTATAAAAGATAATTAATTTTATAATTCGTCTTCTAAATAACGGTATAAATTTGATGAAAATGAAGGAATAAAATAAATAGTTTCATTTATGCGTAGTGAGAGACGCACTATCATCGCATCATTGAATATATGCTTCATTTAAAATTCATTATATTCTACATAAATCTGTATTTTTCTCCAATATCGTTTTGTAATTCAATTTAATTATAATTTATTGTATTTATTTTTCTGGAAAACTATCGTTTATTTTATTTATTCTATATGTTTTATTACTTTCTATTCAATAAGTTATGAAATTTTTCCAAATTAAAACTATTTTATATTCATTTTGATTTCCACTTCACCACCTGTTATTTCTCATAGAATTTCAAATCATTTTGATACGTGATTATTTTCAAATCTTATTTCTATATGCTCTGAACATGCGAATATAATTAATTAGTCTCCGAAATTTATTGAGATTATCTTTGGCTTCAATCTTAGATATATTAATCTATTTGTAATTATGTGACATAATTTAGAAATACTTTACAACTTGAAAACTCCATAATTTTTAATAGAAAACTATAATTTTAATAGAAAACTATAAACAGTTTCAAATTTCCAGCATTTCCATTTCTCTCAAATCATTTCAAAAATTATGTGTAAACATTTATTTTATTAAAATAGAGATTTCTTGAAAGCTTTTGAAGTGTTTTAAATTTTTAGTTATTTTTTTAAAACGAATTTGGAAGTTTATACTTGTGTGGCCTTTTTCAACTTTTTTGTCGATTGTCAAGCCAAATTCTAACTTCGTTGTTTTCAAATTAGTGTTAAGGGGTGTTTTACTACTTAAATAGTTCTGTGATACAAATAAGAACTAAAAACATTTTTGAAAAATTGAAAAGTTAATTCATGTTAAAAAGTTTTAATTAAGATAATTTTTATAAAGAATGGAAAAAAACAAAAATTATTATATTAAGTTAACATTTTCATTCTAAAAACAGAATCACTACTTTGAGTTTAATTAAATGAATTCAACAGCATAATTCATCAAAAATAACCAATTTGCCTAAAATTAAAATTTTTTAATAAAATTGATGGTAAATTTATCTCGGAAATTAAAGATAATGAACTTTTTACAAATAATTTTAAAAATTTAAACTGCAAAATTTAGTGTGCACTAAATGAAAAAAATCCCTATATTAGTTTACTAGAGATAAAGAACATGCATTAAAAATTATAATGCTAAAATAATATTTGAATCAAGCAAAAAATATAAAAGGAATATCAAATATAATAAAAGGTTCAAATTAAAAAACATTGTTAAAATGTTTTCAGAAATTAAAGTTCTTTAAAAGCTGAGAATTATTATGACAAGAAATAGAAAGATGATCTTTACATTTGAACAATTTAACAATTATTAACAATTAAAAGATTGTGAAATTTCAAATTTTCGAATTTAAACTTAATTTTCTAGAGGAATACATAAAGCTTAAACGATTAAGACCGTAACGCACATGATATTTAAAGAAGTAACTATCAAATTTAGAAAGTTTAATAAAGATGTGATCAACGAAAATATTTTTGAAATTTAGTAAAAACAATATTTATATTAATTTTCTTGAAATAAAAATATCATAAAAATAATATATTCACATTAGTACTTGTATCGCACAAGCAAAATAAAATATATTTGGCGAATTGCTGTTTAATAATCTTATTTAATCAAGAAATAATTAATCTAATGATTATTTTGAATTATATTCAGAATATGAATGCTGTTAATTTTTCTTAAAAATATGATAAGAATTTTAAATACTATTCAGACCTTCTTTCTCATTAAATAAATTAACTTTAAATAATGAAAATTGGAAATTTATCTCAAATGACAGTTTGAGATTATCTCAGTTTAATTCATTATTTTATGTTAAAATTCACATAATTGTTATAAAATATTTTAATTTTAAGAACCTCATTAGATAAAAATGTCGAAAATGGAAAACATGGAAACAAATATATCTATGAAAAAAATCAATTTAATAAAGTCTCACTATATCGATTTAAAATGTATTAAAAGGAATTATTTTTGAGAAAGAAAAATATCATGACATTTACATTTAGTATTGCATTTGCAACTTTGTTTTTTTAAACATTATTTCTTAATTAATAGGTTCATTATGATTCATACTCATTTTATTTTAACAGAAAATTTATCCATGAATTAAAAGAAAGCACAGAATAATTAGAGACGTTTTCTGCAGCTTAAATAGTTAGATTAAAATTAAAATAAACAGACAAGAGAAATTTGTTGTTATTATATAAATATGCTTTTTATTATAAGTCAAATATAAGTATTATATGTATGTTCTCTTTATAATACTATAGATATTAATTACTTCTTCATATTTTATCATCTTTTTGAAATTTCATCAAATTTCCTCAATCAATTTTCACTTTCAATTTGTACATCACGATAATAAATATGTAATGTAAACTAAATTTAAAACATTAAAAACGGTTAAATGCACTCTCTATAAAAATATTTTAACTTTATAATCCAATTTTGAACTTCAGCTTTGAATATTTGACAAAAGATGGTCGATAATTATGTCCAAGGAAATGCAGATTTGTCTTTGTAAATAGTCTTTGATTTAAGTTATGTAGATAAAAGTAGGAGCAAATTACTGATTATTTCCTTGAAGGAACTAAACATCTAATTTCTATTGGATAATGTTGTTTAGAACACCAAATAATTTGTTACACTGTGAATAGTGCACATAAATTTGGATAACTAAGAAAAGATGCTATACATGGCACAAATGACAGAGATTAAGATGAAAATGATCTGAAAATGTATGGTGATAGTAATAGACTTTGTCGATTTTCAATACGGTATCATATTTTTCAAATTCTGTTAAGATAATAAGTCCCTGCGATTCTTATGTATACTAAAAAGACATCCTCTTAAATGAGTCCTCTGATATTTGCAAACCAAACACTTATCTACAATTTTTAAATAAATTAAACCAAAAAGTTGTTAGTTGTCTGAATATCTGTTATAACGATTATTATTTTTTAATAGTTCTTACTTAGATATTTGATATCTCATAATTTAAGTGAATCCACATACATAAAAGATGAGAGAGGACCTCGTACTCTACAATTTGACTATCGGGCTTAGCCCACTTGTTGCCATCGAGAACATGTAGCGAATTCAAGATAGGCAGAAGGTAGTCTCTAACTATTGCTGCTATCCTGGCATGTTATTGAGAATAAAATATTTACAATATGTGTGCCTTAAAACTTTGTATTGGGTCATGCAGTGCTGAATACATTAGAGTTCGGTTTCATTTTAAGATGACAACATAAAGATAGATGAGTGAAATTAATATAAAACTTATTTAAAAATTATAAGAAAATAAGGCAAGAAAACGTTATGTACAAATAGAGAGTGCAACTATTGTGTAGCTGCAGATTCCTTGATTATATGATTAATAGGGAAAATGCAGCCATTTCAGTTGTGAAGTTTCTAACTAAAAGTTTCTGTCTTTTTAAACATAATGTATTAAAATCCTGAGTCTGATGAATCGTCTGTGGATCTGGCGGAAGGGGAGCTCCTGTTCTTGAACAAATCGTGACATTTTTCTGCGAGGAACATAGCAATTAATGTTAAGTTTTTTCTTGTGGGGAGCTGAACAAAGACAGAATAAAAGAAGATCAGTGTAGATACGGTTTTGAGGCTATTTGATATTATGCTTAGCCGTGCATTTTGTGTTTGATGTAATGGAAAGGATTGACTTCTTTGCCACAAAAACAGAGAGATGAAGACGTTCTATTTATTTATTTTTCTTTTTTGAGTGGGTTGGGTATAGACCATGTTCAGTAAAGAAGTAACTTATGTAAGGGGTAATCCAGTAGGTTGTCTCAGAGACTTTAGGAATTATTTTGTTAGTAGTTCTTCCATGGTGGAATATTGTCCAGATGATGGTGAATTTACAGGAATTCACTGCATCGGTTATCAGGGATTGAATTAGTTCAATGTGGGGGGAGTTATGTAAGAGGTTGTTAATAGCTGGAAGAGTAGATTGAAGATTTTATCTTCAACTGTGAACTATCAAACTGTGTTTGTGTTGTTCCCAAAAATTCAGTCGGTTTATTGGCATAGACCCAATACCGGCAATCATAAAAAAGAAATTTTAATTTTGCTAACACAGTGAAAAAAATTTAGTTGCTTTTTGATTTAATTACACACACATATAATAAACAATTAGATACATTAAAAAAAATATAATACTATAATACGCAACTACAAAGAATTCAATTTGTTGACAAAAATAAAAGAATAACAAGCTTCTTCGTTTCTTGCTCTCATCACCCCCCTTTTCCTGTCTAAAAAACAAAACATCATCTCATATCATCGGCGATAGAGTATGACGTCATACAGGCTTTGTAATCAGTACCTTAAGCACTTAATTTTTCCTAATCAAATTAAATATTTATATTTATTAAATTGGGTAGAATAATTTTAATCATCCACAGATGTGCACTTTTTTGGAAACTATATAAACTTGTAAGAAATTGAAGGAATTATTTTTTTTAAATTTCAATAACCTTCCTTTTTCTTATTTATCAATTGTTTTAAAGAATAGTAATTTTCATAATTATTTGTAATTATCATATAGAAGGTTCTGAAAATGAATCAGAATTCTTTTATTTTTGTAAATATTAAAAAGTTTTCTATTTATGAATGGCTCTGATATACTTTTGAATAATTTTATTTTAAAAATTTTTTGCCAACAAACATTTTAAGCAAAAATTTATTTTAAACTTCACTGAAGATAATTTAATAACCTATAAAACATAATAAAATAAGAAACTCAATTTATGTATAATTCATTAAATAGGAAAAGTGAAAAAATATTTTTAACTTGTGTTAAATATCTCATATTCTATATATTCTCAAATGATATAAACATAACTATAATTTTGAATCAAGTAAATTTGACTTACATATATTATTTGACAATAATTATTTCTCAAAAACCTGTAAGTTTTAATAATCAGCAATATACTTAGATTTTACTTTTCCTGATGAGTAAATTAGAAAACATTCAATTCTGCTAAACAATTTGCTTATTATGACAATAAATTCTTCTTAAACTGCAGCTTTATTTACAAAATATCTAGTCCTTTGATTACTTTTAATGAATTTTGATAATTTTTTTAAATAATATTTCATCACTGTGAGGAAATGAAGTATTATTTAAAAGTTACAGGACCAAAATTTTAGGTAATACATATATGCAAATATAAATAGATCAGCATAATTATAAATTGTTAAATGCATATTAATAAAAGTAATTATGTACGACAATAATAACAACAACAATAATAATTATTATTATATTTGTATATACATACATATACATATATCTTCACGTTATTAGATGTTAAGTGGACAGAATATTCACATTTTAAAGAAAATTAGTGAACTATCAGATCATAAAGTTATATACTTTGAAAAAATACATATTTTAATTTTCTTATGTAATTTTGAGCTGTGCAATAACAACACATTATCTTTATAAAAATATAATTTGAAAATAAATTATTTTGAAGTTTACCCGGGAAATATATTATAGAATTTAATAAAAAAATTTAATTATTAAGCAAAATATATTATACATTTCGGAACAAATTGTTTATTTCCTTAGTATGAGTAACATTTTTAAAATGAAGTTAAAAACTAAAATTTTTATAAACAAGGGACAAATATGAAAAATTTATGAAACTTATTTTTTTACAATTTTAATATAACATAATTTTATTTTTCACAAACATGAGAAAAATTTTAATTTAATCTTTTCAACAAGAAATCTTTCAAATTAATCATATTATATTTAAATTGATATACACTGTTTATAGTTTATAACAGTTATGTAGAACAGAATCTCTTAAGAATGCATAATATTTATATTTTCAAATTCAGTCCTATCTGTTTAAATTGACATTAAAATATAATATATCTCAATTTTTATTCTTTAGCATATCTTTCAATACCCTTATTTTACTCTTTTTTGAGCTCTGAGAGTTTCATATTTCACAGAAGACTACAAATTTTATAAACGTCAGCATCACATTAGATATGATTGATGTTGGTGAATGACGCAAGCTTTTACTCTGTCTTGAAAAAGTTTATAAACTTGGAAACACTTGAACAACTTGACAATTTTCCCAATGAATCAATACTAATCATGTCAAAAGGAAAAATGAATGGTTTCTGTCGAAGATCATTAAGCCGTTGTTAGAAAGACGGTATATTTTATTTTGAAAGAAATATTTTACTTTATCTACCCAAAAAATTCCACTTGGTATTTTTTTATCAAGAATGTGGTATCGATAAACGAAAATAGTTTTTATATTTTGAAAACAGTTTTACTATTTTTTTAGAAATAAATATATGTATTTGTATGTCACAAACATCATCTCTTATATCTTATAAACATTAATTTACATCTACAATGAAATATTTATTAAATAAACAATTCAAATTAATTCCGTTAACCATGATTTGCGTTTTGTAACAATAATAATTCCTGAACAAAATTTACGGTTTGTGGGTTACACTTTTGAAATCATTGCATTATAAAAGGTATAACATATGATTATGCAAAATTTTAACACAGTAAAATGAGCTGATTCAGCTCTTATCTAATAAACAAAAGAGTTATATTCAATTCTCATCTAATATTAGTAGTGTTAATGCATTCGAAATGAAGAGGCATTTAATTTGAATTACATATTTCCAGTTAACAAATACTTCATACTATTTTCCTTTTATTAATTACATAATCAATTTTGACGTCCAATTCATTCTACTGCATAAATTAGAATCTGAAATGTATTGTTTGAAAGCGAATAATAAAATGATTCACTGAAAGGATGTTTCATTATGAAAGAAAGTATAATGGAATATGTGAGGTTATTATAATTAAATTTAATTCTGTTATGAAAACACTTTCGTAATTACTAATATGTTTTAAAATTTTCTATTTTTTCCTGTTAAAAATATTACAAAATATTTCAACTTTATGAAAGCGATTTTTTTTGGGAATATCTCACTTTCATAGTCCGCCGCCCAACCTATCTAGTAGTTAGCGTACCTGACTACGAATAGGGAGGACCTGGGTTCAAATCCCGACTTGGATGTACTTTCTCTTTCTCTGTGTTTCTTGTCCTTTAATCAGAAGATGGATGCATGTGGTCGGACATATAAACGGGTTTGTTATGTGACGTGGGTAGTGCTACTCGCCTCCGTGACTTGGTTCACAAGTGCCCATCAGGTAACGATAAATGAGTAGCTGTTTCCGGCATTGTTGTGGTGAAAGGTTAATCACCCAAGTGCCCACTAGAAAAAAATACTTTTATAGTCTCGTTTCCAGCTTCTTTATGAGTGCTTCAACATTTCATAGCATTCTCGTACTGTGTTGCTTAACAACTATGAAAATAAATTTAATTCAGAATATTCATTAAAAACGTATTTTGTTAAATAGTGAATAGTGATGTTTGTTTAAAAATTTGAAAATGGTATTAATTTTTTAATATCTGTACTCATAACTTTGCAAGTAGTGACTGTTCTGAATTTTTCTTTTCAAAATTTGGAATCATGAACTTGCGATAATCCTTTCATACACCAATGCTTTCACACACCAGTACATTAAAATACTTTATAATAATTTTCGTTCTTTAAAGTATCCGCTATTAAATGTCAAAATTATAAAATATTTTAATAATAATATTACTATTAAGTATTGTTTTTCTGACGATAGAAAAATATTCATGCTATCTCTCTGTCTCTCAACACTCTGATTTATATCATTTATGCTTGAGACTGAAAAAAATAAATATTCTGAAGAATTTTGTAAAACATTTTTATGAAAATAATGTTGGAATATTTTTTTTTATTTTCATGCATGTTCTTTTATAATGAGTAACAAGAACATTTTCATTTTTCAAAAGTAATAATAGTGAAACCGAAATTCTAGAAAAACTACGCAAAATCAACACTTGTATATTTCATTTCATTCATATATCAATTAATATTTTCATATTTCGTACAAGTTCTTTCAATGATATTATAAGAAATTCTTAAAAATAGAAGACTACATCATTTATAAGCCTTGTTTGCAATATAAACTGTTAATTTGTTATTTTATTTATTGGGATAAATTTTTAGGAAGAAAATAGACCACGGATTTACTCTGACGTTTTCATTAACTTTAAATATGTAAACTATTTTCCACTCTTTACTATATATATATTATTTTTTAAACTTATTTTACGTAAAAATATTATTATTTTAATGGAAAAACAAAAAGTAAAAATATTTCAGAATATCTAATGTAATAAAATCGCCTTAAGAGAAGAATATAAGTACTACACAAATTGTAAATTGCATTTAAAAAATAAATGATATTTTAGTTTTTCGAGCATGTAACAAATTATTATTTGCACATATTCATATATATTTATAATTAACGTGTGCATTAAATAAATGAACTGAATCATGTAATTAATGAAATTATTAGTAATGATTATAATTATGAGTTTTATTATACAAAAATAACACTTAAAATTCATTCAATAAAATATAATTTCGTGATAAAGCATATTTTCTAAAGTGATTCCTTTCCACAAAATGTTTTTGCTTATTACTTAATTAAATTGCTGAAGAAAATAATATCTTTAACTATAATATCACAATAAATTTCGCAAACTCCATTCTAATTCTGAAATTATGTAATTTATAACGCTTAACGTAATAAATTACAAATTATGGCAATGAGAGGTTTGTTTCATACGTAATCAAGCATGACATTTCCCTTAAATATAATAATTTAGGCGTACAAATGCATACATTTTGATTAAAATTTATGACTAAGAGATAATTTTAGAATGAAGTTTTATAAACGTTACATCTCCATCAATTTGTTGGCAGTAAATATTATTTATTCTTTTCATCAAGACTCAAAACATTATTGTAAGATACAAATCACATTTGACCGAAATAAATGTGTGTAGTTCTTATTTTGAAACAAACGATATTACTGAAAATTTGAAATAACTTAAATTTATTTTCTGTAGTCAATAGTGCGGATGAAATAATTGCCAATAAAGAATATAATTATTTATGCTAAAATTTAATTCAAGAGTAATTCAAATAAACTTATTCAGTAGGTTTATTTAAATTACTTTGAAGAACATTTTGCCCGCTGGTAAAGAGCCTTTGCAGAAGTGTCAAAATATAATTAAATTTCAAATATCACTTTAGGTGATTGTACTATCTTAATGAAGATAAAATAACTTAAAAAATTGTTTTGTGCTTTATTTACTACAATATATTTAAAGGGAATTTTTTTTTTTTTTTTTTTTTTTTTTTTTTTTTTTTTTTTTTTTTTGTAAAAAAGTATTTACAAGTTATTGATAAATTTTTAAACAAAAGGGAAACTACTTTTTGATGAAGTCATAACAAAATACAAATCAATTTTAATCAAATTTAAAATTTATATAACAGGCATAGGTATTAAATTGTTATATTTGCTTTTAAAATCAACTATAAAGAAAATTATCAAATTGGATGATTTTCTATAATATAATTTATGTAGTTGCAAATAAGTATTTACAAAACTTCAAAATTTTCAACATGAAAAAGTACTAAAATTTAATAATAAAACTCATGAAATAAATTTTTGCATCCGTTCAAGTGGTAATTGATCACATATTTCTTAAACACGTACACAAATTCAGGAGTTATTTTTACAATCTTATTACAGATTTTTAGGTTGAAAATCTTTTTATATTGTGAGTGTAAATATATATTTAATAATTTTTTGTAAAGGGTATTAAATTCTAATGAATTGTAAAATTGTGATTACTTATTTGTAAGACTTCAGGTGTATCTTCGATTGATTTTTCAATGTTTTTAAATTGTTCTTTACTGCATGTGCTTGTGTTTCAAAATCTTTAATTTAAAAAAAAATTGTCTGCAAATATTTATAATCGATCATTGTGCAGTAAATAAAAAGTAATATAGATTTTAGTTTATAATTTTTGAATACATGATTTTTCATTTGTTGTTATTTAATGCATTTTCAAAATAGATGCATGCGATTCTATTGCAGTAAATAACAGAAAAATCTATTTTTATATAGTGAATTATAGAAAACATTTTATATAAGAAGATAAAAAAATGGCAGTTATTTTTATTTGATTTGATTTTAAATATTATCAATTTAAACTAAAAATTATAGGCTAAAAAACTAGTACTTATAACTTTGATGTAAGTTCTAATAGTATTTTCATTCTTTGAAATAAATTATTTTGACATTGTATATTGTTAATATCTGATAATGTGCTTAAAAATAAATGTGTGTGATTTTACAATTAATATTACACATAACTAAAGTAGTAATAAAAAAGGTAAACAATATATTATATCTATTACGCATAATATCGAGCTTTTAATGTGAGAAAATTACTTTTTTGAATAACTGAAGGAGGAACAGAAGTAAGACAGAATATTTTATTTCAAACAATCAGCATGGAATCCTTCATTTCTAACCTTGGAAAAATATTCGCATGAAGTCTCCAAAAATATAGTGATATTATATACTATAAAATGGTATATTTTAGTCTATTAAGTCTAAGAAAACAGTTACAGAAACCTGTTGATTAAATAAGATAACATGCTTTTCATTAATGTTATAAATTAAAATGTTCAAATTTAAGACAAAAATTGTTGAAAATAATTCTGTTGTTAAAATGTTTTTATTTTTTATTATCTTTACGTAACTTTACAATTTTGCCAATTTATTTAACGCAAGTAGTTTTTATCAATATTACCTAGATTAAACGTCCAGCATGAAATGCATATACCTTTACTAAATATATTTTACAGCATATAAATTATTTTAAATTTTTATCATTTAAAGATAGGAAAAATATAACGAGTATACACGTTAAGCCATATTCAATACAAAATTGTATTTCAGAGGAAATATTAAATTCAGTTTATTTCATTAATCAGGACAGTGTAAAATACATTAAGCTTTTTGTTATTTTACTATAAGAAGTAATCAGGAGTTTTTAATTATTTTTGAAAAATTTTTTTTATACATTAATTATATATAAAAGTTTTCAATGCAATATTTTTAGATTAGAGATCTTAAAAGAAAGCAATATTTTACTAATTCTCAAAATAATCGAATTTGTTTGCGTTAAATGCTAATGGAAAAGTGATAAAATGATTTATCACATTTAAATGGCGAATGCTGAAATTTAATTTCCGGGTAATAAAATAACCTTATATCATTATACTCATTTTGTAAAGTATCAAGCATTTCCTTTCGACTTAATGATTAGACGCGAACAGAGCATTATAAATTTGATTAGAACTGTCTATTACTAAAAGACGACTGAGAGAGAGTATTATCTTTTAGGAGATTCCTGTATTATTTGAATGCATGGAAATAGTCGTTGATTCCAAATGTTATCGTGATCTTAATGTTCTCGCTACGACACAAAAGAATTATTTATAGACTTTCGGAACTGTGCTTGTAATTATTTCACTACTTCTTGAAACTTTATACGTTAAAGTGATTATCAAATTATAAAAAAAGAAATTTAATTAAATGTTTGTCAGTGTGTGTTTTCTCTGTGATAATTTTTGTTATTGATAAAATTAAGCAAAATTTAAAAATTTACCAGTTTTCTAGAAATCATTTGCATGATTTCAAAATTAGAAATCTAAAATATTTTGATTAAATATATTCTTTATTACAGAGTTCATTTTTATTTTTAGGTGTTATTTGTAGTGCATACATTTAGAATTATTTGTAGTGCATACATTCACATAATTAAAAGTATTACCAATTTGTGATCCACTCCATATGAGTAAATAAATGCATATTGTGACTCAAAAAATTTCAGTTGGTATGTAATTCCTTTGTGTATTAGCATAGAAATAGCCATTGATTTCAAATCTAATCGTAGTTTCAGATATATAGACTTGCACAAAAGATTTTTAAAAATATTTCTTATTTTTTCTGGATAAATCATTCAAATTTCAATAAGTATTTTAAAATAATTAAACAAATATGTGGAATTATCATTTTGAATTTCTATAACGAAATCTTAAATGATAAATCAATATTACTAAAAGCATTCATGCCTTATTTTGATATCTAACAATATATAACTTAATTTAAAAAACTTCATGCATTACATATTTTTTAAAACTAATTCAATGACATTAAGGAATAAATTTTAATTCTTAATTCCTTTTATATTTTACTTAATAAATGATATTTATGTGACTTAACTTTTAATAATGCATTTTTATAAAAGCAAAGTTTTTAACCGAATCGATAAAAATATGAATAAAAGAGTTAAAAATTATTGTGCGCATTAAAAACATCTGTAACTGTTATAAATTATTTCTCTTGCAACTGAAAGTCACAGCAGGAGTATTCAGTAATTTTATGAGAACAATGAATGGAATTTAAGTCTTTTGTGAAAGATAAAGTACGCACCATCTTGAAAATAATGTTTTACCATAAATTTGATAAAGGTTTTCTACTTTAAATACCGAAGATTCGCTTAAAACAATAGGTAATTCCTTCCAGTAAATATGTAGATAAATGTTACTAATTTATCAGTTTTAATAGTTGCACTTACATTTTGGCTCACCTATAAAAGATCCAAATAAATTCTTAAGAGTTAGTTATATGTGCTTAACAATATTTACTTATTTAACTAAAAATTATTGATATATAGTATTTTATCTATCTTTATCTATAAAAATATAATTTTTATTAGATTTAAATTTTTAATAGATTTAAATTTTTAATATTTAAAAATTTATTAATATTTAAAATATAAAAAGAAATCAAATGTTTCGGGAATTTTAGATACTTTTTTGTCGAAACTAGGAATATAAAACGTGTCTTCTTTATATAGTTCTTAGGTTTAAACTATGTTTAATAACTATTACAAGAATTTGAATAATTAGCAAAATTACATTTTATAAAACATCATATTATATAATTAAACTGTAAATTTTAAAATAATGAAATGAAAAAAATAGAACTTCTTTGGGAATATAAAACTAAATAAAAAGAATAAGATTAAATCACATCAGAAGAAAGATAAATTAAAATCATAAACATTTTGGTAATAAATGAATTCTTTTGAATTAATTTTTATGCATAAGTAACATTATATTTAAAAAAAGTTATTGATTAAAATTAAGATTTTTTTGCAAATAAATAGCATATTTATATTTAGAACTACCACCTAGTCTGAATTTACAGATAAATATATTAAACCTCGAATTTTTGACGACAGACAAGTGGTTGTTAATTATTATGCGAAATTTCTCTCTTTATATCTGATTATAAATACGATCAGTGGTACAAATTTAATATTCTTTCCTAAGCAAATATGCTTATTTTAAGCATTTATACAGTACTTATTTTTGAAACTCGTGAATAAGGTATGCATTTCAGGATTTTGAATAAAAAAATCATGCAGATTTTAGACATTTAAAGCATATTCAATAAACATAAGTTATTGTAGGCTTGACTATAACTTTTGTCAAGTTAACAATAATTATTTATAAAATATAAGAAAACTTGGCTAACCAAGGCCACAGAATATTTTGAATAATATAATACAAAATGCAAAGCGTTACTTTATTGTTATTTGCAAAATTATAAAATTTAAAATGAATTAACTATTCATACTTAACTAATCAATTGTTAGCAATATATTACATTAAAGTTCATACAAAAAATATTTTTTAAAAAGAAATAGTTTGAGTTTTAGAGTAACAGAAGCATAGAAACAAAAAATAATAAACTTAATAAAAATAGTATTTCTGAAACATTTACTTAATGTGGATAGTTAAATTTTTATAAAATCAAATGAATATATTATTTTTATTTCCAAACTTATTAATTACTGAATTTAAAAGTCGATTTTTTCACTTCTAGGATGGATTTCTTCATGTAAAATAAGTTTACAATTTTTTAATCAATGATTGTAAAAAATAAGTAAAGATTAATATTAAAACTCTGCATATTTGCATATGAAATAAAATGTAAATAAGTTGAAAATTCATGAATTTACATGCAACATTTCAATTTAGATAAATCATAGGACTATTTAGGAGATAAACTACATATTTTTAGTATTTCTTCACATTTCAAAATTATTTACTAGTAATGAAGAAATATTTCTATTTGAAAAATTTTATAATTTTAAGTGCTGCGTTAGCTTCCAAATTAATATTTAATTTTAAATGGCTGACAAAATTAAAAGGTTACTTAATTATATTTGCTTCATTATTTATCAAAATTTGCTAAGCCATTTTATTAATGATATTTTTTTCTCCTTTAACATTTTCCTGGAATAAATCGCTCTCCATGGTTTTCAGTATCACTTAACTCCTTCTTTTCAAAACGTTTAAGAATTATTTAACTAATTTTCATTATCAGCTTCATAAATTTTAAGAAACACGTAACGATTAAATTAAATAAAAGATAATGAAATAAAATCCGATAGAGAGGTAACACTAAATTAATATGATTTAATAGGTGCTGGAGAAATAATATTTGTTTGTCTGTGTGTGAAAATTTTTTACAGCTGCTTTCAATACTTTAACTTAATAGTTGCATGATATTGTACGATAAGAAAGCTAAGATTAAAAAATTATTTTATTCTAAGAGTCAGATATCTCAGATCACTGAATTAATTATTAAAAAATGGCAGTTAAATTTAAATAGAGCATTCATCAACATTTTGAGATTGTAACGCCTTCTGTATTATTAATCTTTTAACAAATTATCTTTTTTGTGAAATAGCAGCTGCATTATTATACATATCTCAGGCGATTATAAAAATATTCTTTCATTTACTGTTAAAAAACTCCCAAATCATTTTTACTTAGACAGTTAAAAGTAGTTTAAGTTGAAAGGAAAGAGTTGTATTAAAAGTGTGATGTCGATAAAATTGATGTTGCTTAAATGTAAAGTTTATATTGATCTATTTTTGCTTTCACAGGATTTAAAATAAATTTTGTCAGGGAAATTATAGTGAAAAGGAAAGTTTCCTGTTTAATTTCATTTGTCTTATCTATGGAACTATTTCGTTAATTAATTTTCTGAAAACTACAGATTATAATTAAGATAATTTTATGAAATTAAACTGTAAAGCAAATTTTGTTTTCTAGTTAATACTTTTCTAACGTTATTTTGTTAATAAACCTTCTGGTAATACTAAAAGAAATCACTGAATCTAATTATACTACCTAGATTGATAATTTTAATGATATAATTTAATATATTATTAAAAATAGTAGAAAATTAACTTTGATAAAAAGATAAGTTTGATGAAATTAAAATAACAATTCATGTTATTTTAATTTGCTAATTATAATGTCTTGTTATACAATCATGTTATGTTACTCTATTGTTTTCCAGATTTAAGTTTTCTAACTTTGTTTTTCTTATAACTTTGCTTCATAAAATAATAAATTAGAGATAACGTCTATACTAAAAAATTTTTGTCATTACTCTTTATTTTAAAATTGGCTATCAAAAAATAGAATTTTTTCAATGGGAATATAAATAAGTGTCTGTGTGGAAAATAATCTATATTAGTGAGTCATGCAACCATAATATCTAAAGCAGTTACAAGAATTCAGAAATTGTAAACATTCAATTTGTATACTGATTCCGTCTTAGAAAAGAAATTGAATACATTAATTCTAGATATAGTATGGAGTTTATAGTAAAAATGCAAACATAAAGAATATATATGGTTCAGTTTTATTTTTTACTTCGTAAGTTGAAAATAACGATATTATAATCTTAGCATCAAATAACGATATTATCTCGGAATCATTACTGAGCAGAGCAGTAAATCTAAACTGTAAAAAACATTTTGTGAAAAAAAAAGTTAAAGAAAATTATTTATATTAATTAAATGACTGTCCATACAATTAAAATATTTACTCTTTATTTTAAGTTATTATTAACAAAAAAATTTTTATCAACAGAAAAAGTTCTCATGTACATCAACATCTTTTCGAAATCTCAATTCATAGTTTACGAAAAACAATCACTTTCATGACACAATTATTATTTGTATTTTTAATAAGTTTAATGTTTATTATACCTGCTTGGCACATCTGTGAGAAGTGCAAAATCACCACTAGAGGGCGAAAATTTGATGTAATTAAGCCGTTAGTATCATTAATAAGTAGAAAAACAAAGTTCGAGTTTTTATAATAAATTTGCTATTTTCGTTACTGAACTGCAGTATTTTATTAGAACGTCCTATTATGGCCAACTGTAGAAATAATTCTAGTGGCAAATCAGTTAAGGAAATACAAATTTACCATTCAAAAGTGGGATTTATCATCATCTGATTTTTTTTCGTTTTGTTTACGTTTCGATTCGAATTTGTGTTGCTGTGGATTGCAAATTATACGATGGAAGACGCTCCGCCTTTGTGGAATTCATGAATACTAAGGATTAATTATCTGTAAATAAATAAAACATTTATAGTAAAAGGTTTTTTTAAACTATGGCGAGTTGGATCAAGAATGCAAAAGAACGAAATTACTCAAATGAGTGATTTGTTTTCATTTACGCTTTTGATTTCTGCTTGCTTTAAAATTCCTTCGTTTCTAGTGGAAGATGAAAAGATAGATTTAATCACTTTAGCTACTGAATTGAGAAAAACCATTCTCCCCAAGATTCTTAAGTAATAGAATTAAAGAATAAAAATACTAATTCTAAAGATTATGAGGAAGATTTTGTTAAAATTTTATTTGAAGTTATTATTGAAGAATGCTTAGCTGAAATAAGATAAATAAGAGGCTCGCAAATTTGAGATATAAAAATTATGCTTACAAGAAGAAGTTACAGCGCGCGAGTTTAAGCAAGAAAGATTACGTTTGCAAAATGAAAATGCATAAAAAAATGTTGGTAATGTGAATAATTCTAATTCAGAAAGACGCTATTCTTACAATTTGCAACAGCTTAAGCAAAAATATGATGTGAATGAAGGCGATATAAGTTGAATCTTACATCATTTGAAAAATATATGTGGCGATTAAGTTTAGATGAAGCTCATAGGGTTTTACATCTTCTAGAACTTTTACCATACGAAATAACTTGACCACGAACCGAACCATAAAGCAAATGATTACTATTCCATCAAAATATGATGAGTAAACTATTATTAAAATGATTTAAATTAAGTCCAGAACGATTTCGTCAGAAATTTTAAAAACATTAACGTACAATTAAAATTACATGGAAATATTTTACTTACAAGTTACTAAATTATTTTAATGAGCGGTTAGACGTTTTTAAAATTAGGAGTTTTGAAGAACTTATTTCTTGAGGAACAATTAAAAAAAAGTGTTTTCTCCACTATTCATAATCATTTCATAGATGAATGGATTAATTTCACTAATCCTCGGAAAATGTAGATTCATGTGAGAAAATTAGAGTCGGAATAAGGTTTTTTTTTTTTTTTAAAAAAAAACAAAAACGCAAAAGTTAATGGTTTATGGCAATGAAATGAAATTTAACGATTACTGTAAATATGAAAATTTCAAAAGTGATATAAAAAAAAACCGCGAATTTAAAAGTTTTCCCAAGAATAAATGTTTTTATTCTAAAGAAAAACGAAGCATGAGTTTTAAATTATGCAGTGATAAAAATAACATAAAATGTTTTAACTGTAATGATTATGGACACATTTCTAAAGGCTGTACAAAAGAAAGAAAAAGTTTAATTTGTAGAGAATGTGATGAGACTGTACATACCAAACATCATTGTCCGAAAAACAAAGATAAAAATAGTTTGACGGTGAACTTTGAAAACCTTTCCCCTTTAATGCTTATATGAAATAAGCTAAAGTAAATAATTCTGAGAATACGATATAGAACTCAATGGATACGGGATGGAGCATTTCTTTAATTAAGAAATCAGTCGCAATTAAATTAAAGCTAAATTAATTCCATTAAGGAGAAAATTGTTTGGATTTGGCGCTACTGCAGCATCTGCTTTCACACTTGGGAAAAGTCAGGTGGAATTAAAAATCGATGACGTTAGCGCAATGCATAAAATATTCATTGTGAATGATGATACAATGGTGGTTGACCTAATTATAGGAAGAAACTTTCTAGACAAAATGAAAATCGCTTTCACCCGAATTAGCTCCAAATTCCACAGATGGTATTCCAATAGTATACCGTTTTCTGAAGTAGAAGTCGAATCGAAACATCAGCAAATAAAGCTAAAAGCAGAAGAACCTTTTGTAATTGTAAACAATAGCGTAAATTTTATTCAGGCGAAAACGTAAGGTACAAAAAACAATCTTGTACTATAAGAAGGAAAAAAATCGATTTTGTTTTAGAAATAGAACATAGAGCTGGAAAAAAATTACTTATGTAGTTGCAATGCACAGAGCTCCAGTCTGTGACTCAGAAGGTACATTAACGTCTCTCAACGAGGTTAAGTTAGAAAAGTCTGTTTGACTTAGAGTAAAGAGTTGCATTGGTTTCCTTATATGAAATGCTATGCACAAAGACATCTTTAGAAATATTTTGAGTGTTTAATGAATAAAACGCTGGCAAAACAGCATGGTTTATTGAATCCTATTAAACCTAGACAAAAACCTTTTGAAATTAAAAATATGGATCAATTTGGACGTTTTGTTAAGAGTTCTAAAGGTAGCTAGGAAATTTTGGTCATGATAGATAATTTCATAAGATTTGTTCAATCAACTCCGGTGAAGAATACGTGTAAGTCACATGTGTTGAAGGCTCTGTAAAAGTTGTATACTTATGCATAGTAATCATAGTAAGTAAATACTTATGTCTACTTGAAAAAATATTTACAGATCAAGGAACTTGTTTCACGTTGCATCAATTTTACTGTACTAAAAATGAAATTCATCATACACTTGTACGAAGTGACCCTGTGCAAATGGAATGGTTGAAACAGTAAATATAACTATATTGTCTACCATAACAACTAGTATAGGAAACCAAAATTATAAAGATTGGTATGCTAAAATACATGAAGTTAAGATAAACTTGAACAATTTTGTAAACCTGTCACGAACAAATCACCATTTGAAATACTCCACGAAAATGGCGAATTTAATGACAGAATTTCTAGAAAATTTGCTGATGCAGAAATTAAATTTTGGAAAAATTCATCTATATTGCAGGAAGAATCTCGAAGATAGAAATCGAAAAAGTCAAAAATAAATAAATAGAGCAGTATTACGAGTAAAATAGATGTAAAGCAATGCTATTTGAACAAGGAGAGATATCGTGTTGAAAGGAGCTCCACAATCTACATGCTAGTCAAAGCAGACCCAGCATCAATATCGAGATCTCCTTATTGTTGCCGGGGATATTGCCGAACAATAATTACCATGTGACTCAAACTGAAAAAAAAGAAAAGGCCATTTCTACGCAACAACAGTCTATATTAGTCAACTGAAAAGATAGATAAACCAACCAAATTTGGATGAAGTAAATGAGATCGATAGTGTCAATACTGATGATAACTATTCTCTAAATAGCCCTAGACGAAAGCCATATAAATTTACACGCAGACTACATGAGGGATCCTAAATAGTAAGATTATTCCAATTTCAGTTAGAGAAAACCTTGCAAATTAAACGACAATGAATTTTAAAATCAGACTACTGCCTAACAAATAATTTTTTTTAAATATTTATTATATACTGAAATATTCATAAAATGGTAAGAAAGATGGTTAAAATTTATTTTGAGAATTCTTTAATATGCTTCTAAGTTCATTTATTTTATTTTAAACTTTTGTCATAGGTATTAGGGTTGGAATTAAGAATTGTATTAATTAAGAATTACAAAAAAGAATAAAGATTGTAACATTATTATTTTGTACATTTTTAGAGTATTTAATTTAATGGTAAACATTAGATTGTGTTATTTATGTATGTATTAAATATTTTTTTGAAATTTTAATATAATAAATTTTCTACTTTTAATGGGAAATATAAATTTGATATTAATGATAGTTAATCATTAATATCGTTAAATTAATGATTAACAATAATTAATATCAAACCAATAATCTAATCAATATTATTAATAACGAATATGATATTTGTTTGTGTGAATGAAAAATATTGATTATCTCACTGATGTAAATATAGTTGATGATAATTTGATTTAATTTGGTATTAGCTGCTTTATATCATTATTATGCTTGGCTACATTTCAATGTTAATGTTAAAGAATTTTGAATTATTTAGTAAGTGAGTATAAATTTTACAAATTTAGGACAATTGTAAGGTCAGCCTGGCTGAATGTGAGAACTGTAAATTAGCTACAAGAGGATGAACAGTTGATAAATGTAAACCATCAGTATCAGTCAAATATAAAATGACTAAAATGCCCTGACATGGCTATGTGTAGAAGTAATTGTAATGGTGGCAAATCAGTTAAGTTAATACATGAAACTTACAAGTTATTTTAAAGTTTATCTTTTGCAACACTTTCAACATATATACATACATACATACATATATATATATATATATATATATATATATATATATATATATATATATATAATATATTATATATAAAATATATATATATATATAATATATGATATAAACCATTATAAAATAAAAATATACGTAACATCATAATCAATCAGACAGTTTCTAAGTTTGTTCCATATTTGCTTATGTTGCATTTTCCTGGATACGTTTAAATTTTTTAAGTGTAAGCAAATAAAACCATAAATTATTTGTTGTGGTATCCATTATATTTCTTATAATTTTTATTCTTCAAATGAAAAATAGAAAAATTAAAGATATCTGAAATGAAATGAATTATTTAGTAAACTTTAAAATTTATATAGGGCACTTCACTTTATATAAAAGTTAAGGGATGGATTTTATATTGTTTATTTTTTTATTAAAAAAATAATCTTTCAAAAATTAAAAGTTTTATATTTCGTGATTAACGAATTTTACATTTTAAATTCAGTCTCTTTTCTAATATTCACATGTCTTCAATTTATGTTGTTTCTGAAAGCTTTTTTATTTTTTAAATTTGAGTAACCTTTTAAATTTTTGAAGTAAATAATTCATAGCATTTGATACTTTTTATCAAAGAAAGAAGTTAATCTGGAAAATTATTCACAGAAAAATTCAGATTTGTTATTCAGTTTTTAAAAGTATAAGCTATATTTTATAATATATTTCATTATGCAAATTTCCAAGACAATTAGAAATAATTAAAGGAATCACAAATGTCTAAGTTAGTTTCAAATGTATATTACATACACATACATAGAAATTAGATTCTAAGATAATTTTTTTCTAAATATAATTTTTTCTAAGATATTAAAAAAAATAGATATGCAAAATTAACAAGTAATGCATGTGGAGTTAAGGTCTCTATAGTTATATTATAAACTCTATAGCTATAGAAAATAAAATCTAAACTAAAATGTTTATTTTCTTAATATGAGTAGTAATACGATGGTGCTTTAAAAATATAAATCTCACTTAAATTTAAGTATTTTAAGGTTTAATGGGTTACATTGAAGAGTCAATAAAATGTAGAAAAAGAACTTTTAGAAATGAAATGGCATGAGGCTATAGGACACTCGAGGTTTCTTGAAGATTAGAAGACATTTCAAGATTATTGACTCTACAGTAAAAGCTATATTTCAGCAGTCAACAAAAGTAACATTTTATGTGATAGCAACAGTTAACTGATAAAGGAAAATAATCTACCAGCAAGTTTCTATTTTATAATTTAGGTGCCATAACCTCAACAAAAGCATAACACTTATATTAGATAAGATAAATTTGCAACAACAAATATTTTTGAATTATAGAAATTTGTTGTTTTAGCATTTCATGCATACATTTCTCTCCATATCTATTTGACAAAATAAGCAATACTACAATCAACATTTCTTGTCATTTAAAACAAATGTCTCTAAAATACATATGTTGATTCTTCAAACATAAATAGTTATTATATTAAACTATTGTGCGAGTCATATTAATTGATTTTGGAAACATTTGAGATTATATATGATATTCATTTGGAGCTTTTTTGTCTGAATAAATATATATTGAACAAAAAACTAGCATAGCTGTAGAACAAATAAATTAACCAGGGAATTTTTTATACTTGTAAATGAGATGCGATCAATTGTCAATGGCTACGAAAAAGTTGTTTTAGATCATAGTATTGTTTACGAATTCAAATAGAGGGCGCAAATGCAACAAAAATGTTGATAATTATTGAAGGTATTTGTCAATGTTACTGCTCCTGTTAGAATATGTAGAAGAAGATGGTTTTAAAATGGTGATTTTAAACTCTCCGATCAACCGAGCTCTGGTAGACCATTTTTAATCTGTCATCTTTGACAGTGTGATGTCTTTAAAGTCTTACCAGAGAAAATCATTTATCAAAATTGTAAACTGTGAAGCTATAATTTATCTTAGGAGATTTTTTTCTGAACATATCAGGAAACTAGCATTGTTATAAATATTTAGGATATGGATGGCACCTGTGTAACGTGTGAAGAGTTTGAATGACGAAGTCACCACTTGTTCATTGTTTCGCATTATAAAATCATTATTGAACAGATTGATTGCTGAGAACGAAAAGTAAATTATTATTGTTAAGAAAAGAGGATTTTTATCAACCCAGAAAACATATTTCTTCGGCTTCTTTATCACTGTTAAGACTGAATAAGAGAATATTATGCATATTTGGGAAACTAGAGTACCAGAAATTTAAAACTGTTAAGAACAAACGAAAAACTAAAATCGGGTTTCCATTTTTAGCAATTTACGAATTTAAAATCAACACTTCAATTAAAGATAATGATGGTGTTTAAATGGTAGGATATCATATTGTTTCCTGATAAGATGCAGATAATTACTTTGATAATTAAGAAACTATTCCTAAATTGGGAAATTAAAGAAGACTAATATATCTCTCTCTCTCTCTCTCTCTCTCTCTCTCTCTCTCTCTATA
>JAPDSC010080831.1:46072-79148 GCA_026290005.1 Latrodectus geometricus
TCATGGTGTACATTTCTTATTGCTCCAGATCTGTATATATTTATTTCTAATCACATTCTGTAAGGTCTTCATGTAAAAAAAAAAAAAAAAAAAAATATGGTATAAATATAGTGCTTTATTTTGGATTGGTTAATTTTTGTAATTTTGGTGTACATAAAATTAGTTTGAAGTAAAACATCTTGCTGTTACATATCACTCTTGATTTTATCATTAGCTCCTATTTAAAACGCTAAAAGCAAATATATTTCATTGATAAGTTTTATGTACTATTTAGGTATTTACTTTTTTTAGATAACATGGGTATTACAATTCCGTGGTACAGCAGTAATCTGTTATCGTCTTCCTTTTCTTCTCTCCTTTTGAACTTCCTTTTATCTCGTCATTGTGGTTGCGTTTAAACCTCCCTCACTGTGATCCCCTTGAGTAGCTATCGCCGTTAAGTTGTTGTCAACTGCTCTTGGGAATTAAATCGCCCATGTTTTGGGTTATTAAATGTGTCATTGAAAGGGGATTCTTGATCATTGAGGTTCCAGAGAGAAGCACATTACTTTAGCAATTTGGGTTTTGCTTCTGGTAAAAAGTAAATATGCTGCGATCTACAGGGCATCAATCAGCTCTTTGGATGGGTGCATAAACTGGATGACTCATTAAGGGTGGGTGGCCATGACAGATGTGGAATGTGGACGTGTAGTACATGATCAGCACTGATACAGTTAGTCTGCATTCTTTTTGGTGTCAGTTGCGTGGTCAAGTCACTGAATTTTATATTTACTAATGGATATCAAATAATTTTCAGATCTCGAACGGGAACATCGAATGTAATAAAAAATATAATTCTTTTTACTTCCAGGAAAGAAGGAACGTTTGAAAATGTTTTTTTTCTTCTTATTCAAAAAAGAAACATAGGGAAAATTAGAATCATTCGAAAACTGAGATTAGATGATTTGCTTGTAGACTGCTTCAGGCATTCAAGGAGCTGCTGTTGTAAATATGCGATTGCTTGCAAATTGAGGAATGGCTGTTTTCTCTCATGGAAACCTTAACTCAGCAAATGATCTGCCTAATGAGATAATGGAAGAAAGACCTGGCAACTTAAATTATCAAAAATTATGTGCGTTTAAGTACAAATTGGTCAGAAGGGGAGAAAAAAATCTCACATAAAAATATATTCAGAAATTTGCGACACCAGACCTTCCGCACACATGCATTTACCATTTAGGAACACTGCATACATGCATTTACCAGTTAGGACATTCATTCTGATTACTTTCAGTTGCTTCCACGGTCAACGTTTTGGCACTTCTAAAACTTATGATATACTAACTTTTATTGGGTGAGCATCAGTTGACCAGTACAGATCAAATTGTAAGGAGAAATCTATGTGTTGACTGCAACAAAAGTGATAATCCCTATTTTTTACGAAACTGTCCCACATTTGTGCTGGAAAAAGACAGCATTTCACTTAAGGTTACAAGCAAATGTTCTTATCCAGAGGCAAAAAGACTGCTTATTTCTTGTACATATTAACCTGTAATTATGCATGCTGCTTCTGGAAAAATATTACTGAATAAAGCATCATTCAGACCAAAAATTCTATTCCTTCCTTATGTCAACTTTTGTGACAAGCGTCAATATTTGAGAAGAAACTCTACAGTAGTGCCAGAAGAAAATATTTCCTCTCCCTACACAAAGAGCAGACTCATTTTCTCCCCATTTAAGTAAAGGAAATTTCAGTTATAACGAATCCTAATTTTTAAGGGAGTCAGTATATTTTATTTCCCATTTGGTAATTAGAAATTTTCTATTATTATTGGATTCGATTATAAATTTTTCGTTACCGAAGTTTAAGTTGTTTAACATATGTTCAATTTCCAATTTTTTTCCTTTCTAAGCTGAAAAAATAATATTTTTTACATATATATTATATATATATTTTTAAAAATATTTCTCACAGTCAATATATATATATATATATATATATATATATATATACATAATGTAATATAAAATAATATAATATAATATAATAAATATATATATATATATATTCTTACGAAAAAATTTAAATGTTTTCTAATATTTAAAACAAAAAACTATTAGAAGATTTTTAAAAATTAATAAATATCCTTAGAATCTTAAAATACTTGAATATTAAGACAAATAAAATATGAAATTCAATTTTGTTCCCAAATATTAATACTTACTTTTGAAGTAATTGTAACATAAACTTATTACAATTTGTAATGTTGAAAAATTTTTGTATTTGCACATTAATTTTTTGATTTTATTTTTTGGACATTCTATGAAATGGAGACACTTTAATATGATTATATAAATATTAAAAATATTTTTATGTAACTCATTTATTGCTTTTTCAATAATATTTAAGCATTCAATTTTCAAAATTTATAAAGTTTTTCAAAAAAACTGATCTTTAATGAAACAGGAAAATAATTGAAATATTTTAGACATGGATGTTACTAAATAATCATTTTTCCTACTCTATGATTTATTCTTTAGAATATTTTGCGACATGTTAAATTGATCTTTTTTAATTTTACCAATATATTCAAATGCATAAAGACTGCAAATAGTTCATTATTTTTTACATGTACTCTCAATATTGTCCCAAATGAAATCTAAAGAAAAAATAAATGACAACAAGAAAAGCTGATGAGGCAGAAAGATGCCTGTTTATTGATCCAAAATTGCGTCTATCGCAGCAGAATCACAGGCTTTATCCGACATTATAGGCACAGATAAACATTCAAGTAACTATATTATGAAAGAATTGGATTTTCTAGTCATATTATCAGAGATTTAGGTATGACATAACAAAGTCACAGTTTAGCGTGTGGCCTGCTGTCATTACATGTGACTATTGAAGATTACTTTTTTTAATGTTATAAAATGTTGAAACATTTTGCTTAGAAAAACAATAATTATATCATTTATACAATGAAATATTTCAAATTTGATTTGTGATTAATTGTAGTTAGTATAATTATATTCGATATGATTTTATTATTAAATTTTATCAATGTATGATTAAGTAAAAACAATACATTTTCGTTAAAAATGTAATTTAACCTTGTTTAAAACTCTTGAAATATTAACTTATAATAATTCTTTTACTATTTGCCTTTAAAAACTGAAATAAAATTATTATATAGGCTGCACCATTTTGTGCGCATTTTTGAAAAACTATATTTAAAATTAATGGGATTAAATATATTTGGCCACTTTATTACAATAATTGTAACCTTATTTGTACACATATTTATCAGTCTTTAAATGAAGAGACATATTAAGCATATCTAAATCGTCAATTCTCCATTTTTAAGAAATTTATTAGCTCATTTCTTTATGTCTCTCGTGGCATGAATTATTCTTATTTCTTTTCACAAACCTATTACTCTCTTTCTTATTACAGGTTTCTAGATACATTCTTAACTCAGGGAATTAGTGTAAAAATAGAAGTGTTTGTATAAAAACTTGTATACAAGTTTTTATATAATATCTTTCTTAATAAGCAAATCAATCTTGAAGTTTACATAAAAATATAAACCAGTTGCCACAAAATGTTTCCTAGATAGCAATTATTAAATTGCTTTAATTTTATTATAAATATGCAAACATATCTGATTATCAATATGGATTAAGCGCAGTAATACTGTATGTGTAAAAGAAATGAAAGAACATTACAATTAATTTAAAACCTATGCAGTAACAAAATGCATTCTTTTCAAAATAACTTATATGAGAACACTAATAAAAAAGCAATTTTATTGCCTGTATCATGATTGCGTGTCTTATATTGACAAAATCTGTTTTGAACTTTCTTTTGCATCTTTATTTTCTGCTTACTATTCAGGATTTATTTTAAAAAGTACTGAATTTTTAGTTTCATTTTATGATATTTTTCTTTCCTTTTCAGTGTTAAGACTTAACAAAAAGAAATACATTGAAAGTGCATTATGTACTTGTATTTTAAAGTTTTATTGTCAAAAGCTCCTGTTTTTCGAAAGTAAATAGCACTTTCTGAAGAAAATAAATTTTTATGTTATCCCGTTTTCTCGATGTTATCAGGAAGAAATGGCCAATAATTCGCTTAATACAAGAATGTTTAGTCGTACAAACTAAATATTTTATAAATTATGATAGCATTTAAATTATACTTTTGAGTAGCTTAAATATGAAAACATATTAATTGTTTTTAAATATATAAAAGTTCAAATTACTAATAAATAAGTAAAAATTTAAAATATATGTAAACTTTATACTCTGCAGAATTCTCATCATTGATATTAAAAATTTATTTTTAATAATATAATTATATAATGTGGTTTCCAATATGAGTAAATATTATTTACAGTGTGTTGCATTTTACAAGACCTTCAAAATATCACCGATTTTAATAGAAAAATGAATAAAATAAGTAATTTTATATGAATGAAATAATTGAAGTAAGTTAAATTTTCTTAAGTAAATCTTTAAATAAATAGAATATTAAATTAGTTTTGGAAAGTATAGAGATGTTACATAAATATAATGCCACTAAAATTTTTTATTCAAATTCATATAATTTTCTTCAAAAAATTATTTAACTTTTTCACTCAAAATCATTTATAAAGTGTAAGTTTAAACATAGGACACAATTATGATAATATTATAATGTCATTTTTAGGATATTTACAATTTTCCAGGGAAAATAATTTGAATGAAAAACTCAAAAACTGTTCTTTTAGGGATTCTGACATTTGGAACATGAAATAAATAAGATCACTAACTAAGTTATAAATCTTAAAGTTATTAAAAATTATTTTCTATTATTTTTAAATGACTGAAATTTTATATCTAGTTTATTTTCCATCATTTCTTCAATAGTCATAAGTTTTAAGAATATTCATTTCCGTGTTTTCAGATAGGTTTATATGATAGGAGCAAAAATTTATCAAAATATTTAATTAATTGTTTTACATTCAAAGAATGTATTATTTTTTGGCTATTTCAATTTTGCAGATGAACAATATCCCTCTAAATAGAAAGTTGTAAGAATTCTAGACTCGTACATTGTTAGATATTCATATATAATAACGAGCTAATAAGTGGAATTTTATCATTTTATAGTTATGAAACTCTATGTTATCAGATGATGGGAAAATGTATATTCAAATTTACCCATCATTTAAGATGATATTTTTAAAACGTTTTACTTGTACTAGTAATATAAATAAGACGCTTTAAATACGTCATCTTTTGATAAAAATTAAGTATTATTGAAAACTTAGTTCAATGCTTCATATAGATTATATACAAGCTATTGTAAAAAGCTTTCTTATTTCCAGTAAGCAGTTAGAATAAATTTCTGTAAATAACATTTCTATGCTGTTTTAATCAAAATATTCCTTAATATCAAAATGGAACATGATTTTATTACGAGATGCCAAAGGATTTCTTTTAACATCACTTTAAAGTAAGAATACTTTTGTTTCTATATGAAACGTCTTATTGTAGGAGTCAAATAAATGACGTTATAGCACCAGATTGAAAAGTAAAAAATAAGAAGTTAAAAATATAGAATGAATATAAGATATATTTATATAGACAAAGATATAGTGTTTTTGTAAACTGGATCAAATATTTTACTTTGATTTGTAATGCATCTATGTCTATATATAAGAATATTTTCAGTAAATAGTACATCTTATTTTGTATTTTTTAAAAAAAAAGTTTTAAAAAAGAAGTATTTAGTATATTTAAGTGATGTAAAATGATTCCAATTGTTTTATTATTTTTATTTAATTTCTTAAAGAAAGAATTCTGATCTGCATTGAATTAAATTTAACAAGGAAGATGACTAATAATAGTTTTACAAAACCAAGTAAATACATATTTAATGTTTTTACTCAAATAAATTCATATATTGTCAATTGATAAAAAATGTATTCAATAATTATTTAAGTAATTACACATAGTTTCTTACAGATATTGTGTTTAATTTATTTCATTAGATGAATTTTAAATATCTTAACAATGCATAATTCATAAGTACCAGATAAAATCATTATATCTCAAAGAAAATCATGTTTGAAATTACTTAAATTAGCTTCATTGTTTAATTGAAAATGTATAAATTTTTTAACGCTTATCTCTTACCTCTTAAATATAAATTACAAATTTGTTCCGAAATATATTGAATTTTATATCATTACAAGGATCATCCAGAAATATTTTACTTTTTTTTCTAGTGTAAAAATTAAATTCAAATATTTAAGAAAAAAATATTTTTTTTTACCTTTTTTATTGATTTTAGAAGGCAATTCTTTATAAGAAAAAACATTTTTTAGCCAATGCAAAAAAGTTGCTTAGACGCCAGAGAATTTTCTGGAACATTAAATTTAGTCCAATTTAAATAGATGGTTAGTTCAATTTAAATAAAAATTTCAGAAATAAATCTAAGTTGTGTCTATAATATTCAGCTTGTTAAAATGCTTATAAACTTATTTTCAACACTAAAAAGACGTAGAATTGAATGATTCTATCACTTTATTTCTAGTAGTAAAGTGTTAATTATTAAGTGATCATAATATGCTGATATGTGTAGGTGGGTGTTGTAGTTCTATGTTTCCACGACAAACATGTTTTATAAAATAAAAAATAATATATTTTTATTTGGTTTTTTTAATTTAAATTCATACTTTTGTCATTGAAAACACTTAAGTACTTTATGAAATATTTTTACTTTACCAATTAAGTAAACTTAAATATAATCTGTTTTCAAATCATAATAATTTGTGATATGCTTGTTTATAGGAAAATAGCCTTAACGTAGAGTTTCGAAAATATACATTTTAAATAATCCTAAGTTATTTCACTTTTAATATGTGTGTTTGTTTTCTTTTTTACAACATTTGCATATAGGCATTTAAAATGCTATATATTTTCATCAAATTTTATTTCATAAATATATTTTACTTAATTTGTGTCAAATCTTAAACTTTCAGCTTGAACTATAAAGTGTTAAAATGAAAAATAATGAAATCAGCAGTTTTATTTCGTTAATTTTATAATAGCACTTATTTTTATTTATTTCCTAATAGCACCCCATTTAAAATAGGAATAGTTATTTTTTATGCAGTAACTATAAATTATCTAAATGATATTTCGTCTAATATATACTTTTTTCTTAACAATAATTTTAAAAAAGAGTAATATTGAAAAAAAATTATGCATCTAAATATTCTTTTTCTAGCATTTCCAAACACGGGAGAGAGGATCTCATCATCAGTAAACAAACGGTATAAGATAATGAAGTATAAAGTAAACATGATTAGTATATTCTGCAATGCTACACAACAATAATGTGTAATAAATAAGTACATTTTTAAGTTCTGTAAAAATATATGCAAAAGAGATATAAACTACTTACATTTTCTTAACTTTTATAATACTTAAGTACGAAATTTGAAAAATGCATAGAATCTGAGAAATTTCTGCTTAAGGTTGACTTTAAACATGAATAAAATAATATTATCATAATATGGTAAAATATTTCCTTACCAAACATAATTTTTTTTTTAAAAATTTCAATAAATGATAAAATCCCATGCTGAAAACATTACTTTCCTTGTGTAATTTCAAATGTATATACTTAAGAAGTACAGAATGTCTCAAACAAGAGAATAATTGTATATGCATCACAATTTCAAACTATGATGATTAAAATAATTATTTTTTAATAACAAAATGTGAAAAATCTCAACAAGGTTCCTACTTTTTCAACCCTTTGAGCATTGAATTATTTGAAATCTGTATAGTATTGAAATAACTAGGTGAGACGCGGGTCTGATTCTTTAAATATACCCAAAGGTTTACGATTTATTTTTCTCATTCTTATTTAACACTATTATTATTAAACTATCATTGCATTTATTACAAATGTACGTCTAAATAGAATACAAATAGTTTTGTTAGGATAAATTGTAGATAGGAGTATAAATAGCTAATCTCCATTCAGAAGATTATCCCAGAATATTTGGATGACATATAACATATTGAAAAACTAAAAGTCCTTTAGCTTTTTCTTTTGACATGATAATATTTGAAAAACTCCACTAGTTCAGGTCATATTTTTATTAATATTTAATTTAAAGCTTAATATCGTTTAAGTTTTAAAGCTTGTAAATATTTCTCATATATTAAGTAAAAAAATGTGCATAATTACTCTTAATTAAGTTGATGCATTTACTAATAGTATAATTTTTGAGATTATAAGAATATTATTATTCTTGAATGTACAATCATTATACTTTCAAGTAGTCTTAACACATTAAATACCTTTTGTCTTTTAAATTATATTTATTGTGCTCTCAACAAACATTCAAGAATAGCAGTGAAAAAATAATTGAATATATGTAGAAATAACACAAGAATTTAGTCAAAGTGCATTTTTTTATTGGTGAAAAACAGTGACTGTGAAAACAGAGAAATATAATAAGCAGTGAAAAGCTGTATACTGTATGAAAACCTGAAATATTTAACTTTTATATTGTCAGAGAATTTTGTTCACAAATACTTACAGATTATGAACCATTTATTTCTAATATAAATACATAACTCCATATTTTTGAAATAATTAGTTGCAATTCATTACTGTCAAAGCAAGGGCAACATTAATACGCTATTCATTCTTTAAAATTATTTATTTTCCTTTTTCAAGATCTTGAAAAATTTTATTTTTACCCGACTTCAATATTCATGAGGAAAAGCATTAATAGCAAAAATAAAAAATAATAATATATTTAATATTTTATTTATTTTTAATAATAATAATTTAAAAAATAGTTAAATATAAATAATAACTAGAATAAAAATTAAATAATAATAATATAAAACTTCAATATATTAATTATTGAATGGCCTCATTATAGAAATTTTATTCAGCAGAAATAAAAAAACAGAAAATTTAATTTTAAATAATTGGCAACAGAATATTCAATTAAAAAATACAAAATGAATGATTTAAATTAATTTACAGTTAATAATTTTTTATCCATATATATAATAAACATTAATTTAAATGGATGATAAATAATGGTAGATACATTTTGTGAAAACAAACATTTTTGTTTTTGCAAATTCCAAAAAATCATAATTTCAAAGCTTTAATAACTTCATTCAAAATCTTCTATTTACAAGTAAGAAATTGCTTGTTGAGAAACTTTTACATTGACTGTCTTTGAAACAAAACACTTGACACAAAAATAAAAGCAATAAACAAAAAGAACTTTTCTTCTTTTAGGTCTGATGGTGACTTACAAAAAAAACGTATTGCAATCTCTTTTTCTCGTTCATCAAGTTAAGTATCTGAAACTGACATTTCTTTCAAACAATTTAAGGGAATAGTTTCGATGAGAAAGATTAAGCATTATCACAAACATTTTTTATGATAGTAATTATTCAGTCAAATATTGTAATCAAGGTTTCTTCAATTTTTCTTTATTGAGTATCAATAATGATAAAAATACATGTTTCTACGAAATGTCATTTTTTGATACTATGACAACATTTATTAAGGAAAGACATTCTTTTTTTCAATGAGCTTTTTGGAAAAATACAGCTCGTATTTCTCAGTCTGAAATTAAGAGTGGGCAAATTATGTAAATGATTCAAATAAATATTTTTAGAAAAGAATGTTTTCATATTTTTCATGTCTGCAGGAAATCACATTAATACGCACACTTTATGAAACAACTTTTATGTATTATAAACATTGGAAGCTTTATAATTCAAGTGATACAGTTTATTATAGAATTTAAACTTTAAGATTTCAGATGTGGTTTGAAGCATTCATTTAAAGATTCATCTATATTGATAATTCTTTCCTTTAAAAATAATCATCTCGAATGATTATGTATAATAAAAAAGTTAAGTAAGTAAAATGTTTTATTACAAATTGTTCACATTTAAATCACATTAAGAGTAATTTATTAATAAATAAAAGCTCTCTAATATAAATGCTTTCATTGTGATAGAAACAGCTGTTTTGTTGTTCTATTATATTTAATTTCCAGAATATTATATTCAAGCATAATATTATGGAAATAAAAGTGATTTTGATTGAGTATTTGTAGTTTAAACTGCTTTAATAACTTTTATACTTACATATGTATTATGTACTTATATAATTATCATCATTTCCTTCAATATCTAATTTGTGTATTTTAGGCAATTAAAGGACTTGAAAAAAAACTTATTTTGGCTAAAAACAATAATTTTGGGATAAAAGGAATAAAATTTAGTTTTTTTTTTCATTTTAGGAACATTTAATATTACATTAATTCTAATCAAATTTCATAATTGAAGAATTTAAAATTAAATAAAATTGAAAGTTTCAAATTATGAGACAATTTTAAAAACTTGTTTTTATGCTAGTAACATTTTTGAAGATGTTGTTACTTATAAATGTATGAAAGAAATATGTCTAGGGAATCGTGAGTTTCATTTAAAAAGTAGACTTAGTTTTGTAAAATTTCTTCCTATTTCTAAATCTAGCAAATTTCTTATTCTGTAAAATGTTTTCTCTCTAATAAGCATTATTATAGAATAAAATATGCACTGTGATAGTTACAATATTTCGAGCTTCATCTTACAAATAGTTTCAAATCAGAAAAATATCAGAAGTTAGATTTGAAAAAAGATACATTCTGCATAAGAAACTTACATTTGTAAAAAATATGAAATAGAAGTAATGTAATTGATACTTTCTCCACTATTTGCTATGATTCTTTTGATCTTCTCTTTAGAAATTTTAAAAGGAAGGTACCGAATTTGTTTTAATGTTCTAACAAAAGGAATTCAAATAAATATTAATTCTAAGATTTATGGATAGTCTTCTAGATTTTGCGCAACTAACATAACGCATCCAATGTAATAAGTTGTTTTAATTTAACTTAACAATGAATCCTAAACAATTTATCTTATGTCTTATAATATATAAATTCTGATAAAAGTGAGTTAAAAATTCTTATGAAATTATTGTCACTGAAAAATGTTGTGACTAGGTAAATTAGAAACTGCGACATAATGTACATCAATTATTTTCATATGAAAAATAATTTCAATTTAAAACAATATTAGTACGTTAAAATGAAAATATATTATACTTTTGTATTAATAATTATAATATTAATACTTAATTGATTGCTTCACTTTAAATTTTTTTATTTGATTCAGTTATTCTCGGCAAGTTTTTGAACTTTTCTTGTTGTTTCATTGTAATTGATTTTCATGTGAAACAAATACTATATATATATATATATATATATATATATTAAATGTAGTTAATGTATTTAAATATCTTCATTTATTTTAAGTGCATCATTATTTCTTGCATTAGGTACAGATAAAATGATTAAAAACATACCTTATTTACTTGTGTTTAAGTAAATATTTTGTTATTATTTCCTTGTTATGTGAAAATAAATATTTTAAACTAAAAGACAGATGAAAAAAAGTAATGTTGACATTTTAAAATAAAATAATTTAAATTTATCCCATAGATTTTTAAATAAAATAAAAAATAAGTTATAAGTGTACAGCCAGGCATGTATCTTTTAACTTAATTTAACAATTTATTGAGTATAAGATTTAAATATCAGTAAAAAGGAACCAAGAATAATTTACATATTTTTGCAACGATGGGTTAAAATTAAATACTGGGAGAAATGTGCGTTATTTTATTCACGAAATAAACCTAGATTTGAACAAGAAAATTATTTTTTACTAGTTGTTATATTAAGCTTTATTTATTCTCATACAAAATATAAAGCTTATGAAAAATATTAATATCAGAAAATAAAATAGGCAATGCTTTATTTTTTCATTCATACCTAATCTATAGCATATGAAAACTGACAGGTTAGGCATTAAGTTATGTATTTTCACTTCTACTCTGTATCAAACTAGCTGATAAAAATAACACATAATATTATTTTCCTGTGAATGCTTGCCGTTATTGTTAGCAAACGTAATAAATAATGCTAGTAATAAAGAATTCGTTGGGTCATATTGATCAGAAAATACGTTTTCCTCAAATAAGAATGGAAAGATATGCATTAGTTAAAGGATTTTCATATTTATTCCATACTGTACAGAATTTGTAGTTCATAGTTATATTTGTTATATTCATGCATTTATATCTTTATTTATATTAGATACTGTTCGTTCCGTGAACAGTCATTAGTCATCTAAAAAGTTATCTAAAACTCCACCTCATAAATGGTATACAGTTCATTTTGTTCAGCAATATTGTTTCTGAAAACCTCGTATTTTTAATCTCTATATATTATATAGTTTTTTTTTATATATTGATTCAGTGTATTTTTTAAATGATATCGTATCTTGTTGTACTTTATGGCTTACTTTTATAATAATGATGTTTTGATTGGCTGATTTATAATAATCATTGTTTGAATGTATTATTTAATAATCAAAAATTGACACATTTCGTCTTAGTAGAAATAATTATTTTATTAAATTTTTAAAATAGTTTTTATTTATTTGATTGAAGTAAAAACACTTTACATAAGAAATTAAAAATAAGTAATCTAATATTTTACGAGATATCATAATAAAACTATATATGTAACGAGTTTCCACGAAATTTCACAAATTTGGGTTTTACAATATACCAGATTAAAACTATAAAACTTAATCAATATTGCTTGTAATTGGGAAGTCTTTATTTGAAATCTACTACTGTATGTACTGGTTACGTTTTATGACATTGTTAGGTATTAAGTTTTACGGGATGTTTGTTCCGTGTAATAATAACATTGCAAATAATATTTAATGAGTTTCCTTAAATTTTGAAGTAGGATTTTATGGCTGAAAAAAATGCTGATAATATGTATTAAATTTATTATTTATATTTGTTTCCTTGTTCAAATTTATGATTTAAAATTTTGTTTGTTCATAAATTAAGTTTATTTAATTTGTTTTAAATAACCTCGGCATAAACTTACTGATAAAATGTTTTATTTATTAAAGATATTTAATTAGTTCTATCCTATTCGAGTTCATTAAACGATTAATTTTTAAGCTTGCTTTAAATTTTATCAATTAAATTATTCTGTGTATTTAAGCTTATAAAAATACTAATTATAAGAGATATCATCCGGAATCATTTATTTATTATTTTCATGTCACACATGATAATAAAATGTAAACAAATTATGTACTCCATTTTTGTATTTCATATTTATATTCTTACACAATTCTTCTCTAAACTTATTTTAAATATAAGAATTATTTTCACTAAAAAAACTCGTAATTAATGATTTTCTATACTGTATATTTTTAATAGTTACATACAAATCTTCAGTTTAACCATTATAAACAACGGTGGTATGTGATTGTTTTTTTTAAATAATAAATACTTTTTTTTAAATTTAAGATAGGTAATTAATTGCTATAAGTTAAAAGCTATGAATATTTTTATTTTCTTACTATATGGAATATTAAATTAATTACATGTGCAATAGAACTATAGTATTATACAAATGATAAAATTGGTTCAAAATAAGTGCTTAGTTCATTTTTTTTACGATTTTTCTCATCTACAAGTAAACAAAATTAAATGTTATATTACTTAACTCCTTAATTACTAACTCTCCAATTTTAATATTAAATTTTATGTTCAGTGTAAATGACAGTTCTATGTTGTGTGTGTAATATACCACGTTGGCCTGGTTTACCAAGAATTCATTCTCGGTACCAAAGGTACCAGTTGAACATTCGTTGTTTTCTATTTTGATGACAAGGGCATATAAATATGTTTGGTTTCAATGTTATCTAAGTGAAATAATAAATTCCAGGTTTAGATATCTTCTACTTAATCGTGGTTATTAGTTTGTGAGAACCCGCCCACTTTAGAGACTACGACACCAAGCTTATCAACGTATCACTGGAAAATATTTATCACATTTCTATCTCCTGCCATGCATAAAATCTAAATATACCAGAAATAACTGTGCATTTGATAAAAATACATGTTAAGCAATTATTACTTATATATAAGCAAGCATTATTTAATATTGATGTACGAATTAATTTTATAATGATTCAAATATTTTCTTTTTACCATAATTATGTCAACATATTGCAATGAATTCCATTGTATTACAAAGTCTAAATTTAAAATACATATTGTGCTTGAAAGGAAGTATATGTCATCAAATAATGAATTGAAAATGCACAAAAGTAAAATTCAAGAGAAATAAAACAAGAAAATATCCAAACTTTACTTGCCGGTATAAATGGTTAAGTATTAACACCTTAACTAACGAATAATGACTCCTTTGCATAACATTCATTGACATTATCCACAATCAGCGTCAAAAAATTTTAATTAGAACGTGATTCATGACATAATGAATTTTAAATATAATTTTGATGCTTCAGTAGTTGATTTCATAATTGAGTCACATTCAATAGAATTGTAGAGCAAACCTATAAAGAATAACAACAAAGGCTTATAAAAAAGTAAATTTAACAGAAAAAAAAAACGTATAAGCTATCAAGTTAAATGGATTAATGTAGTAATTGCATGATTTTAAGAATAGAACATTAAAATACTGTCCGTAATCTAAAATTTTTGATATCCTCTTAGAGCACAAATTCCTAAGATTATTGATTTAACAAGGAAATTCCACATTTACACGAACATCTTCATAATCAACTATTCAAAATCCTTGCTTAATTGTGGGGCAAAGCATATTATTCATAGGTAAATCTGTAAGAGTTATCTTTATAGATTTTGATCTAATTCAATAAAAGGAATTATCACTATCTCTACGAACATAAAGGGAATTCTGTAAAAAACTGTCTATCTTTAGAATTATTTCAAAAATTTAAAAATTAATTTATAATTTTAGAATAACGATTAATGATTGCAACGCTTAAAACGCGATGAATATTTATGATGTCCCATATAGTTTAATGTTTTGCCAATTTCAAGTATGTAATTGATGAAATAATTTTAACATATTTTAAAAATAATAAATAAAGCGATAAAAGAGTGGTTTTTACTTTGTACTATAAATTTATATGATCATAATTATTGTTTTCTTAAGGAAATGAATTTCATAAGTGTGTGAATAACTTAATAAAATTTTGCTAAATTTAAATGAAAGTAAAGCAAATTATTTAGTCAAAAATTCTTAAAGCAAATTAATGATTAAAAAGATGATAATCCTTATAATTACATTTTCAGATTCTTGAAGTTTTTTAAAAACTAAATCTCTTGGTTATAATATGTGAAACAGGATAAAAGACGACAATAATTTTAAAAGTTCTCGGTAAAAAATAACGTATTTCTATTTCATCAAGAATATTGTTATATAAATTGGATTAGAAAATCCACTTAAGAAGGAAATCTTGAAATATGTTTTTAAAGTAAATTTCTTACAGCGAAATTTCTCTGTTGTTAGAATATAAGGTAGAATGACATTTCTTGATTGTTAACCTTTTATATTAACCGTTCAACTCTTAAAACGGGGATTACAAGCAATTACTGTGAGTAATGTATGATGTAATCTTAAAGTCCATTATTTTTTCACGGAGTCCAAATATCTAAAAAAATTGCTATGCATTTTTTTGATTATAGAAGATTATTTTTTTCTTTTCCTGTAATATATATATATATATATGTATATATTTATATATTTGTATTATTTGTGCATTTGTGTGCATGTTTATACGAATAAAACAAATATATTAATATATGCCATTTTACTTGTCTATAATTTATGATAAAATCTGAATAATGAATAAATAATTTTTTCTATAATTAATGTATACTAAAGTGAAATATTTTTATGAAGTAAGGTAAGTTAATAAAAAATACATACGTATAGTTCTAAATTCTTATTTTAAAATACGAAAAAGAAATAAACACAAATTACCTGAAAAAATAATACTATACAGATTTATTATATTGATTTATTTTATTTTCAATTCAAAAAAATTAAATATTATAGAAACCAAAACTGTTTCATTAATTTCAGAAACTAAGAATTTCATTTTAAATTTTTTTCTTAGAATTGTAGAGATGAAAAACTTAAGTAAGCTTAAGTTGTACCGTTCGCAGTGATCATAACAAGTTTTTAGTATATTGTTAATCAATAATGACATGCACAGTGAATAAAGAAGAGTAACTAATTAAAATATAATGTGTTATTCTATAAATTTTAAATAATAGTTGTTGCGTCACAGACGCCACCTGACGCCATTTTTCACTTTAATACAGATTTCATTCCTTCTGTGGAACCAACTTCTTTAAAATTAAACTAAATATCAATTATTTATATTAAGTACTTTAATTATTGAAACTGTCGATAGATTTCACTTAGCATGTTATAATTATTGATAATTATGTAAACATTGTACATGTTTAGCATTGTTTTTATATGTAAGAATTCAAAGTGACGAACATGTATGGATGTAACATATAATGCTCATACTTGAGTATTTTGAGACAAAACATATCAATATTATAAAAAAATGATGTTTTAAAGCAAAGAAGGAATGTTCTAAAACATTTATTCTATTTCGTACTCTTCATAATGAAAAATTTGCTTTGCACTACGCAGCTAATTGGAACACAATTCATTCCATGTGTTATGTATTACATCTTTTGTTTATTTTATTTTTAGTTTTTGACTACAAGTACTTATATCCTTTTGTGGATATTTTTGGAAAAGAGAAATGATGGTATATAAAATATAATTTAAGGAGCATTCCACAACACAAGAAACATACTCCTATGGAGCGGCACACACTAGTCCACAAAAACTAATGGACTGCAAACTAAAGTCATTAGATTATTCGGTCACTGGTTTGGAAATAAAAAGAAATATTTTGTAAAAGATAAAATGATTAGTGTTTCTTTTCCTTCATATTTAGTAGGAGAAACAAATAGAATGTTTTAGAGACAGAATCAATGGAGGTTAATACTGATTTTAATTTTTCATTTGAGTGAAAAATTAAAACCAGTATTCACCTAGTTAAATTAATATAAATGCACTTAGATTCAAGAAATCTTTGCATATTTAATATTTAATTGTAACTTCCATGCATTAATATTTTTTTAATTATTTTATGTTATTACCTGCATTGTCTATTGTGTTTAATGAATATAATAAGTCACTACTAAATACTATTTTTTTAAATTGATAATCACATATGTATTCATATTAATATCGTATTTGGTCATTTTATAAATACTAAAAATTAAACTGCAAATTCAAGAAACTATCTTGAAAATTTTTCAGACTAGTAATAATTACATTTGCCAATTTTCATGAAATTTAATTCAACTATTTGCTAATGATTGTTCCTAAAGAATAAAAAAATATAAATTCCTCAATAATTTTTGCTGAATAACATGATGAATTTTTTTTCTGAATTAAAATATTTCAAAATAATTTTAAAACCTGTGTAATTTCTTTTTTATTGATTATTGTTTGTTAATTATTTAAATTAATATATGTGTATGTTTAATTAATGTTGTTGCTTTTTCATTATTTATTTTTATGAATAATAATTTTATTTATTTAAAAATCATAGAAATTTTATGTGAGCCTAATAGTAAACACATTTTAACTGTGACTGTTCAATAACAGTACAATGATTTAACCAGTAACTTTTGTTATAAATGTCATGGCCAAGTGTTATTCTAATCTAATTAAAAAAGATATTTGTTAGAACGATAGATACGATTTGTGTCATGCCAACATGTAAAAGTAATTATTTAATTGATGTGTTATTATATTAAATAGATACTTCTTTAAAGAACCAATAATTTTGTATTCAAATAGTGTATCTAAAAATAATATTTTATATAATAATTTAAAATATTTTATAAAAGAAGCCCACAACAAAATTCCCCATGACTAAAATAAATAGTTTAATATTATGTTAGTTCTTCATATTTTCAGAGTATTTTTAGAAATAAAATTATTTAATTTAAGAAGTCAATAGGTACATAATGTGTCATGAAATCTTAAAATGTAATCCAGGAAAAATATAAGCGTTTATAAAGCTTTGAAGTTTTAAAATGTATAACAAACATAAATATTTTACTTTAGATAGAGAGTAAAGAATTTATTCGACAGAAATTAAATTATTATTTAAGAAAGGTAGAAGAAAATAATTTTCTCTCAATCAACCTAATTTTTAAAAGGAAATATTGTTCTTCAATGCGAATAAAATTCCAATGAAATTTTTTAAAAATATTTTTCAATAATATTGTTATCTTAATTTACAGTATATTTTATAACTTCATACCTAATTTTCTGCAAGTAAAACGTTTCCCTAGTAGATTGTTAGTACAGATGTAAACTAATTAAGATAGATACATATATTTTATCAATAGTTTGAGTTTATAAATTTAGTTCGATATTTAATAAATTTCTCAGAAATTCAAATTCAATTAAAAATTTCAAAAAGAATTCAATTTCCTAATATTAATATCAAAATAGGCTTACATTACCAAAAGTATTAAACAGAAAAGTTTTATTAAGTTATTTATTCATAATTAAACGAACTCTCCCTTAAAATATTCATCTCATTAAGTATCCTCCTGCACATAATGGATTATATATTTTAGATTATCATTAGACATACGTATATATTTTCTCACTGAAAAAAAATTCAAATAATTCAAAAATAAAATAATTGAACAAATTATATTCTACTACGAATTCATTATACAATTGGATTTATAAAAATTTACATATTTTCCATGACTAATAAAGTACTTCAAAAGATGTTCTGCATAAATAATGTGGACAAGTTATTATTAATATCTCTTCACAGTCAGAAAATTCATCTCGAGCTTAAAGCTGAATTTTATTTTTTTTAAATATAAAAGATTATATATGTTTTTAATAAAAATGCTAATTACTAACTTAAATTTAAAAGGCAACAATCCTTAACAATAATATACTACGTTTCGCATTTAAATTAGAGTATTTTACTCCCATATTGAATTCTATTACTTACTTATATTGATAAATATAATGAGATTTCATGTTTCTTAAGAATACTCTTGTATTATTAGTTCAATGGATTTTCATAATTAAATAATTTACAAAATTATTTGCTCATACATCTTTTTATAAAATATTGAAATATAATCATTTAAATAGTTTTATAAAAATATGTATGAGCTCTAATTATAAAGTATAAAGAGATGTATATTCTAAATAATATTTTGAAATAGAATCAAATCTGCATTTTAAATATAAGTATTTACAATTAAATTCATAACAAATTTGTTATTTTGCGTAACAAACTTTATAAAAGCTTTTAATCCTCTTCACTTGAATTTAGCTTACCTTTCAATGAACTCAGTTCATAATGCAAAATAAATATAGATATCTACTGGGAAATGCTTATATTATTATAATTAGATTCATTTAAACAAATAATCAAGTTAATGAGACTTTTATAAAATTATCTTAAAAAATTTATGTTTATAAACTGCCTTACTAAAAATAAAATGATAAAATTTGGTTTGTAAACTACAAAAATTTTAGTTTTGCATAAACTATTTATGCATTTGGTTTAATGTATATGTTTCAGAAATCAAAATTATTTGATGTTAAAATTTAAATTGGGATCCATAAAAGTTAAACTTTACATTCGTTTTTCATTTATTAATTACATTTCTTTTCAATGTTACCAAAGTAAATCATACAAAGAGGTAAGGGAAATATTACTTAATTACACATTTCCTCATACATTTAGAAATTTTAATTAATTTTTTAAGTTACATGTTAACCCTAAACTGCTAAGAAATTAAAACTATCTCTTGCAGAAAAACAGATTAATAATGATTACTGATGCAAATAAGACACAAAAGTATTAAAATATTGCTAGATTATCACCTTGATATTCAAAGTATTTTATTTACACTTAATCATACATACAATATTTTTAGTTTCTTTCTTTGCTTATTTTTAAAGTTAGGAATGAAATTTTAAACATTAATCGAAACCATGTTTTATAACTTTAATGAATTTCTTGAAAATTAATTATAGAAGCAATATTAATATCATAAAAATACCGAACATAGAAACTAAATCTAGATTTTGTAGGTCCTTATGTAAATTATTCAAAATAATATTCTCGATTAAATTAGACATGAAGCGTTATCTTATGCCTTCCTAACAAATTGCAATTAAGAATAATTGTATTACTTGATGAGTAATAAAATTTTATTAGTGGTCATCATGCGCAAGTCGTTATTTGGCACCATTGCACATTGTCCGAAATTTATCACTTTGCACGGGTTAAATTTCTGACCATTAGATTTGAGCTGTGGAGATAAGTGATCCTTGATAATAGAGATTTCCTCATTTTCGCTGGGAAGCCAGTAAAGTCTTTATGACCAGCTTACTTAATTTTAAACCAGATACGAAAGCATTCTAATAAAATAGGTTAAGTGGAATTGTTTTCGAGGAAACGCAGCATTACTGCAAAATTCCTGAAAATAATTAATGAAATTACTTCGATTCTATTGTGATAAGAATGTATTGATATTTCGTAATGGAATTTATCAATGAAATAATTTAAGAATTTAACAAGTTTGTAGGGCCAATTATTTATATATTTATAATTTATTGTTATATAAATCAGAAGCAAATTAAATTATTTTATGGAACTCTCATTCCAACGTTCGACGAAACAATATTTTTAAAATAATGATGATTGAAATAATAAAATATTCTTCCAGGTATTATCATTAAATTCTGCTTCCAGTATCTTTATTTTAGACGAAATTTTATATTTTATGTATCTACATTTTTATTTTTAATTTGAGAAGTCTTTTTCATTATAAAATAATTGCAGAATTATAATTATAATGTAATAACAGAACTATCTGTCATAAATATAAGCTATTAATTGCACAAAAAGTTTAATAATATTAAATTCCGTCATATTAGTTATACTTGCTACTTTCTTGAAATCTTGGTATTTTACATTAGATGTCAAATGGCGTTGACAAGGAATAAAAGTAATTAAACATCGTATAGGAAATAAAGTAAACAATGAAGATGTGTGTTTGCGTGTGTGTGTCGAAAGTTTTCCTGAAAGATGTGAGGTTAAACAAAACACTCACATCTTCAATGATTTATATAAATAGACACAATTAGAATAGAACTGAAATAATTTAGAAACTAAGGGCAATAAGAAGAAAATAAATTAAAATTTAGGGCTGGTAATTCATTGCAAACTTCATAAAGGGAAAATACTGAACATTGCTCGTGTTTATATACATTTGGTGTATCTGGTTTGAAGAATGAAATATTTGGTTATAATGCGATTTGATACGTGCTCTTCTCTATGTATCCATATTTTACTGTCTTAGAACATGAGTGCAGACAGTTGACGAGGTAGATTGTGTAGCTGTCAGCCTCTTGGGTATCTATATAAGTTATTGAAAAAACTATGGGGTTCATCTGATGGTAACATAAAACAAAATAAATAAACTTTTTTAATCAATGATCAGGTTACTGGTTTACCCAGCCCAAGAGTTGGAATTTTCTGATATGCAGTATCTCATATTTATTAGCATCAAAAATATTTACTGGCTATTAGGTCTTAATTTTTTTTTTTTTTTTTTTTTTTTTTTTTTTAATTTTTTAAAAGTATAAGTAGTTTGGATTTGGATTTTCCAACTTTAATGTATTTTATAGAGTTTCTGAATCTAAACGAAATATGTCAAATATTTGGAATTGTCTCCCATTGATGAAAAAAGTCATAAAATTTAAGTTTATGCGGACAACCCGGCAAATAGTCATGAAGGTAACTAGTCTGGATTTTGATTCAGCTGTTAACCAGAGAACCTAGGAATCTCTCTAATTCCCTCCTTCAATAACGTTCATGACTTGAAGAAACTGGGGAGACTTTTGTTTTTCCTTGAACTCACATCCTCTTTTTGTCAGAAGTTTTATTGAATAGAACAAGAGATTTGTACAGGTTTCTGAAGGAGGTTTGCTAATCTCTTAAATTATATATTAGTATTCTCGTTCTCTGCAATACATTATAATAAATGAATTAAAATCTGCTGAAAAGAAAGTTATATTGATCTAAAGAGCTCTAAAATGCGAGTATTATTCTAAAAGGCAGAAATAATAACATATTTATAGAAAAATAATGGTCGAGTAACCAGTTGTTTCAATGGGATTCAAATGACATCAATTTCATAATAATTTATAGTAACCACTTTTAAAGATGTTTCAAAGCTTAAAATTTAACACATTGACTTTCTAATTAAACATGGATTTATCAATTTTTATCAGTAGCTGTGAGTTTCTTTGGTATCTGATTTAAGCTATTGATAAAAGAACAGTGCACACCTGTTTGTCACTTACATGTCTTTTGAAAAACTTTATATTCAGTAATGACCTTTATGCTGAACTGAACATCAAGTTCACCCTTCTTAAAAAATGAAACTATAATGGTTTTTTCTAATTTGCGGGTACTTTTGACTAAGCTACTCATAAGCATCAAGAATACTGAATAACCATTAGGTCCCAGTTTTTTTTTTATTTTACTCTGGATGCGATAATTCTGGATCTGGATTTCTTCGATTTTCATGCATTTTAGAGCTTTTAAGTTTATACTTTGTAAAAAATTCGCCCTAAATGATACGTGGCATGTACCAAAACCATAAAAAATACTTTAGATTTGTTTTTATGTCATTATGTTTTCATATCTAATTATTTCAGAGATTTAAAGTTTCAAGATACAGTTAATCATTTCATTACTTTTAATCATGAATTAATTACAAGATGCTTATTCTAACCAATATATTGCAATCCAATGTCTTATAATACAATATAGAAAAGCATTAATCTTGAATGTTTGAAATGAGAATGAGAAGAATAGATTTGGAATTTTTGATAATATATATTTGAAGGGAATATATTCCATCATCATCGCATCTTCAGATTATGTTCTTACAGACAAAAAGGCTATGAGATGCATTTATAAACTGAATATCTTCATACTCAACACTCGCGATTGAGGTAAAATGTTGCTGATCATTTTAAATACTTATTAAACCAAATAATATTTGATCGTTGTTCTCAGGTGAAATTGAAATCTAGTTGTTGGTGTTATAAATGACTTATAGTAAGGTAAAAGTAGAAAATTAGTATAATTTAGCAAAAACGTATCATAAAATTCATTATAATATTTATATAACTGGTTTCAAAATATTATTAAGAAACATCATAAAATCAATATTATTATAAATAAATTATAAATTTTAAATGAATTAAATTTCATATTTAAAATATACCATTATTTTGAAAGGAAATTTAAAATTAATAATAAAAATAAAGCAGTTATAAAACAACATTTTATACTAATATTCAAAAAGAATAGCTGAGTTGCAATTAGAAGTAAAGTCAGATAGGACTAATACGTAAATTAAAGGAAAATCAGCTAAGATTTGTGTAAGATTCATTTTCACGTACACCATTTAATAACAGTTGCATGAGTCAGAGTACTGGTATAACATAATATAATGGAGATACTAAATAGAACTGTCAGTGATGAATGTTTGATATCCTCAAATGTCAAAACAATGAGCAAAGTGATCAGAATATTATTTAGTTCCTCACTTTAAAGACCGGTGGAATATCACGAAGCAGTTAGAAATATTGATGATGATATTTGAATTATTTTTGATGAAAGTCTAGATTTATATTTATATATGTAATACAAATGAATATTGGAATACAAAAATTCATCATAACATATGTCATTAAGAAAGATGGAATATTATAGATATATTCCCACCACATAGATCTATGTTATACTCGTACAATCCTTCGTAATAGGTTCTAATTTTATAGTGAAATAATTAAACATTGGATTGAAAACACTAGATTATCTTAAAGATTCGCAAATTATTAATATGGAATTTGATAATATGGAATTTGAAGAATAATGCGAATTTTTAATAATAACCTAATTACCATAATTAAATATGGTTCAAAACAAATACTTTTAAGATGAAATAAAAGTGAATTTGATATGATTTGAGTCATAACTTTTTGCTAATATGTATTTTTGTAGAGAATAATTATCATATAAATATAAATAAAGAATTATTCATAAAAATTTACTGTACGGTCGCTCTTGGCAACTTTTCCAAAAAATCGCCAAGTATCTCGCCAACTTCTCCAATCTGGTTAGGCCAGGTTTGAAAATAAACAGATTCCATTTTTCATTGGTCAGAATCCCTCATCTGTGATTGGTCAGAATTGGTCGCATTATTAAATATTTTGCAATTAAAAGATATTAAATTGTAACTAGAGATATCAGTGTAGTAATGAACCTAAGGATCATGACAAAAGACATGTTTCAGCCGTATGTTAAATATTTATGTATTAATGGCTATTTGACAATGACACTTAATAAAAGTTTCATGCATGAGAACGAGATATTGTTCTATTGAAGGAAAAGACATTTTTTAGTAGAAAATATCTATAAAATCTCCAAGAAGATGTATAGAAATACTCATACTTATTATAAACTTTAATGAATTTCTCCTCTCATCAATATATTCATGAGTTAACATTGCTACTATTAATAATAAATATTACGTGAGATTAAATTTCATATTTTCTCTTGCATGTATACAATGAAAAAAAGACATTTAATACTGCTATAGTATTTTTAGCAAATAAGAAAGAGAAAATCGTAAAACGTTATCTTCTTCGGATGAAATTTTATATTCCAAGAAGAAAATACCAATTTTAAAGAGTTTGTGTACTAATTTGCTGTTATATAATAAATGAATTTATTGTGAAACAGAAAATTAATGTACAAAGTCACAAACTTCTCATATTTGAGCTACCAGGTATTATAAATAAAAATTAGTTTGAATAAAACAGGCACTGTGAAATGTTTTAAGCGCAAAAGCAAGCAAATTAGAAAAGAAAGAAACAAATAAACCCCTTTTAATCGAATAACATGTTAGAGTAACTTTGAAAGTAATTACTGAAATCTTAAAGTAATTTTATTGCAATATTTTGTGCGTTTTATCTCACAGGACTATCAAAAATGTCAACCTGCTACTTTTTTTGGAATTGCAAACGATTTATTGCACAGCATAATTTATAATAAATTACACAGCATAAAATATTGTTCTTTAACACACAGATTGAAAGAAAACATTAATGTTGAAATATAGAGTGACAATAATTAAATAATTTAATTTTTAAATTATCTACATATGAAGGTAAAGCTCTGACACTATGAAATTTTGCATAGAACATTGAGAAAGGAAGAAAATTGTTAATTGTTTTAACAATTAAAAATAGTTCACAGCTTCGTTACTAGAGGGCGTTTTTAATGAACTACTGCTTAACAACTGATTATTTCAATCTCGGCTTGAAAATATTTTTATCCACAGGCCATTCTAGCACAATAGCTCACACTCATTAAAATACAAACTGCTTAAAACAAACTGTAAACTTTAAGTAAAATTCTTAAAAGCCTATTTAATTACCTTTCCAGCAACTGTCATCGATCACATTCCAACTTACCGATCTTAACTAAGGCTTAAGAGTTAATTTGATAATTAACACGAAAAAAAATATATTTAGGGAAAAAAAAATCTCTCAATACAGGCACTCATGGAATTCAACTTCGTACGCACATGCAGCTGTGAAGAAGATAAAACAAAAATGTTTTGTAGATTCTTGTCTACAATTCACATATTTGTATAAAGTCTAGAAACTTTCATGGATATTTTGTTTTCTGTGTGTTTGTTATTACTGCACAGTTTAGCAAATTAGTTACTTTTACCAGATGGTGCTTTGTTAGTTAAATTGTTTTAATAAAATAATTTCCTAGAAGTTGCTTAAAGCAAATTTGTTTAGTTAGAGAGATATTAAAAAAGTTAATTGTTGGTAAAATCTTTTGACTAATGATAGGTAGTTCAGTATTTATGGAAATAAAATTATTTTATGCAAATTTTTAAAGATTAACCTAGAAGACATGTTAAAGATATTACTAGAGGAGGAAATAAAAATATTCGAAAAAATTACATCATTCACTTTTTTAACAAAAATAATTTTGTTGCGTAATTTTAATAGTATTTGCAAAGTGATCTTGGATGCAATTTTATTATATAAGTGTTCATAAAACTCGAAGAAAATTAAGAAAATAAGAGCTCAATTTTTAAAATCAATCAATCCTTGTTTTCTGCATAGTTGTTAGCTTCTGAAATTGTTTTAACAGTTAAAATTGCTTTTGCAGTCAAAATTGTATAACATATTTAGAAACAAATGAAAAATGAATCAAATATTAAAAATCAGAGGTTTTAATACAGAACTAGGAAAATTTATAATTTCAAAAATTCTTAGACGAATGATTCAAACCATTATTTTGCTTCATAGAAAGTTCTTAAGATGTTTAGCTACTCGCTAAAATATCTGAGAATAATTGAATTAAAATACAAATAAAACTATATTTATAAATAAAATTATATTTGTAAATAAAATTATATTTGTAATATCTGTAAATGTGCGTGTGTGCGTGTGAATTCTCACATAAAGTATAAACCATTTTTATTTGTAAAAAAAGACTTTATTTATAAATGTAAATTAAGTGAAATTTTTAGTAATAAGACTTATTTTGCTAGAATGTTACATTAGAAATTGAATTAACTAGTGCAGAAAGTTTTAAGTTAATGTACATATTTTAATAAAGTTTGCACTTATTGAATTAAAGTATAACATAACGTAAGGCATTATCTTGCATTAATATTAAAAATAACAAATATATACGGTGAAACATTCAATTAAATACATTCGTGATATTTGCAAATTCAGTGTAATATTATGCATAAACATATTTTAAATACTGATAAATTTGAAAATATTTAATCATCTAAAACATAAAAAAACTTATTAATATTTTTATTGTAATTCATTAATTAAGGAATAAATTAATGTTTCTAAATAGAGTATAATTTAATGAATTTGTAAATTGCTATACTTGTTCTTTTAATAGCAAAAATTACAAAAAACTTGATTAAAGTTATTGGAATGAAAATTTTGAAATATTTCTGAAGCAAAAGTTGTAGACTCTAATGAAATAATACTTAACATTTCAATTCATTATAAAATAATTTTTATTTTTCCTTAAGATAGTATCACGTTTTCAATTCAAATTATAATTTGTAATTAAAATTAATTTCATTAGAAATTATTATTGATGACTTCAAACAAACAATTAAAAAGAGAGTAGAAGTGTTTGCTCCAAATTAAGCATTAAAATATAAGTAATTCTTATTTTAAGCCTATTTAATATGCATAATCGTACACTCATCGCATACATACATAAAATATATGCCAATATTAACTGAATAACAAGCATATTGTTGAATATTTAGGCATATATGAACAAATCAGCATTACATTTTCAATCATTAACAAAATTATTATTTCAAATTTGGAATTTATTGTAATTTATTATTTAGAAAAATAAAGACAAAAAATATATCAATAAAATATGATTAAATTAAAGAACAATATTTTTGTATATTTTATAGCTTCATATTTTAATACAGTACTTAATATGCTGTAATCTCAGTTCAAGCAACACTAGTAATTACATAACTTCTAAAAAATTAAGTAATTATATTTAAAGAAATTCAATTCTGAAAACATCACATTTGAATTTATTTTTTAACGAATTAAAGGAATAATGTTTTTTTTATTATGTATTCACAGTAATTATATATTTACAGTAACACAGTTGTAGCATATTTATTAATGTGCTATGTATAAATGTAAATGATTATTAACAGTGAAATGGTGTAATGAAATTGACTTCAAACATGAAAAATAGTTATTATCGTCAGTTAGTACATGTCATAATGTATAACTGTATACAAAATTATTTGTTGTAATATGCAGTGTTATTGAAGCAACTATTTTGATGCAGTGAAAGGCAAATACGGTTACAGAACAAGTAATATGAAGAAAACCAGGAAGACTTTAAATCTAATTTTAGTTTTCAATACGAGTATTAAAGTGCACTATATGTGACTCTATTTAATTATTATTTTATTATGGAAGTAGTTGGATTATCAGAATCTTAGATTAATTCATAAGATTTTATTATTTTTTACTTTTAAAAGTTGATAGTTTCTATTATTTAATTATTTATCAGATAAGATAGCAAACCTAATAGATGTTGTATTTTAGAATATTAATATGGAGTAAAATGTGTATTGCATATAATAATTTAAATTTTAACTACAGTTATTTACTTTAAAGTGAATCATCAGGACAGCTATATTAATATGCAATCTAAATAATGAGTCGTAATAAGAAAGAAAATGAAATTTTATCTAGTATAGTATTGTTAATAAACTTTGCAATAAACAATGAAATGAATGACTTTTGGAAAGATTAATGTGCTTCCAAGGAAATAAATGCACGGTGTTATTAAGCTTGTAGATAACTTTGCTTAGTATGAATTTACAAATCAGCAATTTTTTTTAAAATTTCTCTATACTATATCCAGTGTTTCAGATTAGTCCTTAAATTAAAATTAAAAATATATGTTTAAGTAGATAATTTTTCTTACTTATTGATGATACATACCAGCAATCATGCGAAATATTAATTCAAATATGACAATTTCAATAAAATTAAATCTATTTCAAAACGAATAAATAATTATTGTCAAATAATTATAAATATTAATGCATAAAAATCATTAATCTCAAGGTATTGTTTTAAATCACTTTAATGATTGATATCAAAACCAAAGTAACTAAGGGAATTTTAATATTTTTCGTCATTAAAATAATATAAAAGAAGGTAAAACTATATGATTCTGTATTGCAATTTTTAGTAAAACTGCATTATAATTGCTCTTTGAAAATTACTCTTTTATTTTTAGATGTTTTTTTCAATTTTTTATTCTAAACCGTTTCCAATTACTTACATTTAATCATTATATTTACCAAATTTATATTTGATTAAATAATTTCTTTCCTCATATTTATGAATTCGTTTAAGGAATACGACCAATTAAAAATTTTTAAGGCATAAAATATCGCATTGTAATCATAGATTAGGAGATATGTAATGAAAAACACTTTGTAGACTGAAGGAGAATTAATTATTACATCAAAAATCAGACAGTAAATAAAATGTATCCCTTCCCTAAGAATGCATGAAAAACAATCTAAATTAATAAAATTGTCATCTTAAAATTAAAACTTTTTAATAATTCTATTAGTATGAATTTATATTTTTATATTTAATGCATTATATGAGATATATAAATTATTCAAACTCCTTTCTTAACATAAATACACAATACAAATACACAAAACGTCTTACAAATTTATTTATAAGTATCATTAGTAATATGCCATATTTAGAGTTATAAACAAGAGGTTCAATATTTTTGAACATTACTTGATTTGTGATGAAAAATTAAATTGTCAGTCAAAAAGAAATGAATAATCAAAAATCCTCAAATATAGTGCGATTTAACTGTATCTGTTTCAAGATTACAGTACTTTAGTTAACTGTTTCAAAATAACAGTACTTTAGAAAATAACTGTTATTTTGAAACTTGACTATTATTGAAATAGTTCATAAGATTAAGAATCTTAATATATTAAAAAAAATATATGATTTACAATCATAACTACATTCATTGCTATAAATTTAGTTTGTATTTTTTTGCTATGACATCATTGTATTTGTTTTCTGTATCAGTATTTTTTAAATGTATGTTTAATCAGAAAATCCAGTATTTGTAAATTAAGGTTTCTAAATTATGTACCATATATGCATATATATATGACATTTAAGTTTTTTATATCATGAATATATCTACAGTTTCAATACTGGAAATTTCAAATAATATTGTTGGAAAATATTGTTAATTCTGTGATTTTCTTTGACAAACATTAGCTACATAAAGAATAAACAGTACATTGCAATCATAATACATTGATACATATATCGGACTTCCATGAAATTTCGTACATGATGAATAGCACCAATAGCTTCACATTTTTAATACATATATTTATATTATACATACAAAGATCACAGTGAAAATCTTTAGTACAACTTTCAACATATTTAAAGATATACAGCAACGTAAACATTATTTTTTATGCTGTTTTCATTAAAATTTCTTAATGTTTTTTTCACGTAATGAAATATTATATTCTTTGTGGGATGTGTGTTACTTTTTTATGTATAAATACTTTTTGATAGATAACCCAGAAAAATTTTTTTTAAAAGTTTTAAATTTTTCTGAAAATTTTAGGCTTATGTTTAATTTTAAGACATCAATTGTAATTAATGAAGCTTATTAAAAAGCTAATAAATTTTTTCTTTAACTTTCCTAAATTGAAATAATTATTTATGACGAAGAAATTGAAAAAATATATTTCTAAAAATGCTATTATTCTTTAAGAAACAATTACTTGAAATTATTACTTTCAACTAATCTATAATACTTTGAGCATACTAGAAAAGATGTAAGAGCTCGATAGTTTAAGTTATTATTTCTGGTGTGTGCAAGATAAATTAATAAATTATAACTAATCTAAAGTCATATTTTAATAAAAAGTCATTAAAATTGAATTAAAGTTAAGATTTCAGAATTAAAATGAGCTATGAAACTTTCTTATTATTATATATTGTATCTGAACAGTGTCAACTAATTTGTGTTTGCCGATGAAACTTATGAATTAGAATCCAAAGTACTTTGTTGAAAAATGCTTATATACTAACTTCTTCAATCATATAACACCAAATTAATAATTTAAAGTTTGAATTCTAAGTCTTAATATTTTTGTGCAGTATTATTTGATTTAAATTAGTGGTTCCCAAAGTGGACCTTATGAACACAAAGGGACTCTTATGTCATTCTTAAAGTATTTGGAAAATTGAAATTGGTTTGAGGGTACTTTAATGGTATGTATTAAACTTCATATGGACACCTGGCATTAATAAATGCCAGGTGTCCATATGAAGTTTAATACATAAAATTTGTGATCCGTTTTTATTATTATTAACAATAAAGTAATAGCGGTTTTTACTTACGGAGTAAAATATAAAATTCAGTGCGCTTAAATTTGTTTAGCTTATTCCTGGCATGTTGTTGGTGTCCTTTGAGCTTGGGCACAAATTCAGATCCCAAGTATTTATAACACAGGAGCAGCATATTGAATATCAACAAAATGGGGAACTTTAACAAATGTTTGAATAACCATACCAAAAATTCAAGTTACAAAACAGAATCCTGCATTATGAGATATTGCACAGAAGTTAACTGCTTTTCCGGATTTTTATCTGGTAGAAAGTGGATTCAGTGCATTTATGAACCTGATCACAAAAATGAAACTGACTAGAAAATAGTGCTTCTGAGAATTTGCGGTTGTTCTAACAATTATTAAGCCTGGCATAAAATACAATTAAAACATCCTCGGTTTATTTAAGTCATTTTTTTAAATTTCATTTTAAATAAAAGCTAAGATTTCAATAACTAATTCATTAATATTTTTTTTAGTTTACACATTTAATACTATTCATTTATGTAGAATTTTCACTAATGGATCCATGGACAAATTTTGAATTTAAAAAAGGGTCCATGGGTCAAAAAAGTTTGGGAACCACTGATTTAAGTTGTTTTTACAATAAAAGTTTAGCATTTACTCAACACAAATTTTTGATAAATTAAATTATTCTGGAAAAAAAGTAAAAATTAAACAAATTTGTGCTTCTTATATGATTTGAACAAAATACGTACCAATATTACTTTTTGTGACTATTTAATAGTTAAAAGGTCCATTTTTTAAATAATACGATTTGATATTGCCTATTTCTCATATGTTTTTTCTTATGCATTCTATGTTCTTTCTCACATTTTAAAACTGAGTCTGGCACAGGAAAATATTGTAATTACAAGAATAGAGAAGATCTTGGATATTATATTATACATAAAATTAATTCAAATTAATTTAGTGACTTGTTCTGGAGAGAAACAGATCATTGCTAGAAAATATTCCCTTAATGCACTCTGCATTAATTATGAAAAAAAAATTAATTCGTCAAAGTATGAATTTTGAATCTATTCTGTAGGAAAATACAGAATTGATTAAATATTTTAAAATAATAATTTAATATTATATTCAATTGAGTATTTTTATGCTTCAATAGAAGTTTTGACAATGAAAAATTATTAAGCGTTTTTATTTTAATAATCATTTCCAAAAAATGAGAATTTAAAATATTGTGTTACAGTTTATTCTCAGATAAAGAGATCAAACAAATTACTTTGATGAGTTAAAATAATCAAAAATAGGTCAAAAGAGAAAATATCAATTAGTTCAAATTAATAATGAAATTATTGGCGCCATTAGTCAGAGATATTCTGCTTCAACATTATATCAATTATTCTCCATACCTAAAAATGCTATTTGTTTAGGTCTGCAAATTGACTCTTCATGATACTAAAACGGTGCAAAAAGGATATCTCTCTGCTATGGCAGAGTTTTGCAACTTTATTAAGAGTAATATATCACCTCCTTAAAAATTATCAATCTTTAATAGATTGATCAATTCAGGCCAGACTCCATTTTAAAATTTTTGTGAATCGAGATGCATACAGTTTGAGGGCCATTATAGGCTTGGCAGATGTTGCATTTTCTGAATATTTTTATTTCTTTACGCCTTTAACTATCTCCCATTAGGTATTTCATTGGATTTATCTTGGGATTTAAAGCATGTATATTCTAGGAAATCTTCCATTGTTTGATATAAATGGGTTTTTACATTCACAAGGAAGTGTTTTTCATCAGGATATATCTGTAAAAGAAAGTGAATTTTCACATGTACATATATATATAACAATAAAACTTATATAGCAATTAAAAATACACGTAATAATAAAACAGAAGGTTTTAATTTCAGAAACGCATACCTGATTGAGAAAACTT
>JAPDSC010080845.1:0-21503 GCA_026290005.1 Latrodectus geometricus
AAAAAAAAATGTTTCTTGTATGCTTTTAAATTTTGCTTGATGTCTATGCATATTCACTAACAGAAAACATGCTTGTATTCAGAATCTTTCATTTTACAAATCAATTTATTTTCACTTGAGACTTATTATTTTATAGCTTTTTGATGTAATGTAATATTTTTTACAAATATAGAAAATAGTGCTTTAAGTTCCAGATAATTTTCAGATTTTCTAATAGTTTATGGATAAAAATAAAAATTATTTCTTCAGTAGGGTGAAATCATTTCTGAATGACTAGAAAATGAGTATAATTCTGTTATAATGAAAAAAAGCTGGAGATATTAAAAACAAAATCAGTATGCCTTTTCAGTTTAATAGTAAAGTACACCTAGCATTATGTAAACAAGTTACAGTATGTCTTCAGCATTTAATTTAAATTTTAATATAAATTTGATAACCTGTGTATCTGGAAGGGACTATAGTTCAAAATTCCTTATTAACAGAGGATCTAATTCCCAAATTCTTGTTTGTGTGCTTTAAATTAATGATTTTGCGATTATTGTGGTCATTTTTATTTAATTTACATGTTTTCATTATTTTGAAACTAGTTGAATGAATTGAATTATTTTGTATTATAGTTTAAATATTTAAAATATTTTTAGTTTTAAAGATTCAATAAATTCTGTCCCTAAATTCATTTTTAACTCTTATATAGTGTTCAATATTTCATGTTAAAATCCTATAGAAGAAAAGACTATTATTTTATTTTTTTTATTAAATTTCTCTGGAATTTTTAATACTAATATAAGCTGAAATTTACTATTGGTTATAAATTGCATAAGTAAAGCTTTTAATCTCTGTGCATAGAAGAAACCTCCTTTATTAAATCAGTTTCAAGTTAAGAAATTAGAATTAAATTTGTAATTTAATCTTTTATCACATTTAAGAGTTATTTTTCATTTATTGTTTGGAAACATTGAAATTGAAAGTATTTTTATTATAACTTAAATTTTCTTTAAGGTATTTTAACTTAAATACATGTTTGATACCATTAGTACTAATTTAACATATTATCCATTTGTATTATTAAATTAGGTATTTGTATGTTTCTATTATTTTTTGTTGAATATAAAAAATAAAAAATATTAACTTTCACCACAAGTACTTTACTTTTACATCTTTTTTTTTTTTTTTTTTGCACAACATTTTTAAATTAGTTATAACTTAAATTTTATTAATTTGTTTTAATTTACTCTATAATATAAACTTTTATATATATAGTACACTTTATGATAAAATAAGAAATAAAATTGATTAATATGAAATCTTATTAACTTGGCTGTTATGCATAAAAATCATTGAATTTTTTTCTAAGTATAGCTATTGAGGAGTGTTAATATTAAAAAATATATTCTGTTTAGGTTGAATAACTTTTTTTTCAATAAAAATTAAATACTTTATTGTAATTATTTGTAGCAAGACACTCAATATATCATATTTTGCAATTTATTCTATTTCATGATAAAATTATCCTGTAACTAGCTTCTGATATATTATATATGTTAGTACATTACTTGCAATTGATTATTTGACTTAGCTCATAGTTATTTTATAACATAGTTCTTATTGATACATAATCATAAACTATCTCTCAGCCCATTGTCTATACTGATAATTTTTCATACTCGTACTTCAGCTCAGTATAAAGTTGATTATTGCATATTATGATATTGAAATATGAAGAAGTATATAATACTTTTTATATTTAAATATTCCTTTCTCAGTTATCAAATAAAAATATTTAATTATTCCAAAAGAATATAGTATACAGCAAAATTTATAACAATGAAAATGTTTGATAACCTAAGTACATGAGCATTTATTTAAGAGAAATCTGTAAAGAGCTGATGTAAATCAAATATGTTATAATTAATATTACACAAATATAATAAACTAGAATTGCAGTGAGAAATTTGAAGTTGCTAAAAAATAAACACAGATAAGAAATTATTTAAACATGATGTTCTCTTAATGTTATTATTTTAGATTTTTTTTTTTCGCATTTTCCCATTCGCTGTTCAGCCTCCGCTCTGGACAGACGTGCCTCATCAAGCTTTGAGCTGACTCTCATCACCTATTTATCGCTCTGGGAAACAAAAGCAGTTTTCAGTGCTCGCAAAAATGGATTTTTCAGCTATTCCTGAAAATGGTTGATTTTATGCTTAAATCCTTTATGGAGTATACAAAGCTGACAAGGATCCTGCCAACAGACAAGAGGTGTTATGTAGCCTTTACGAGCTAGTAAAGCGCAACCCGATGGCCCATCCGCACTTCAGAGAAACTTTAAAGACATCGAGCACAGGTGGCTATACTGGTTGCGAACTGACTTCCCACATAGCTAATAGTAAACTTTATCTTAAAGCTATAAACTTGCTTAGACTTTAAAACAGCCTAGTATTAAAAGGACTAAGACAAATATTCAGCCTGATGGTTTTATTAAACCTAATAAAACTGCAAATATTTGCTCCGAAGAGGCAGAAAGAAATGTAATTCTTAGGGATAAAACATTTGAGAAGCTCTGGACCAATCAGGATCAAGAGATTAACTCTGACCCAGGCCCCACCCCCACTACGGAGAAAACTCGACCGGTGCTTGTTTGCTATGATGATAACCGCCTAGAATTTCTCCAGAAACTTAATTATGCTCTTGGAACAGAATTTGAGGTTAAAACTGCAAGGTTATACCTGAAAATATTTGTTCAAACGGCTGATCGGCATAGAAACCTTACTAAATATTTCGATGTCAACGGCATCGAATACATTTTACTTCGAAGTGAAAATCAGAAGCCCAAAAAATTTGTCATCAGGGGCCTTCCCATCTCCACAGACTGTGAGTTCATAGCTAAAGCACTAGAAACTTTAAATTTTCAGCCCACTAGGGTAACCAGAATGATGCACCCTGAAAAAGGGAAACCAATGCCTTTATTTCTTGCCTGCCTAATACCGTCAACAGATGGCGCCACAGTTTTTGAGATTAAGAAATTATGTTGTACCTCTGGAGTCACAGTTGAACACTACTAAGGACCCAAATCAACGATGCAGTTTTTCAACTGCCTGAGATTTAACCACATAGCTGAAATGTGTCATGTGAGGCCTCGTTGCGTTAAGTGCGCAGGACCTCATAACACTAAAGAGTGACCCTCAGATAAAGTTGAACAGCCAAAACGTTACAATTGCGAGGGTAATCACCCTTCAAATTATAAAGGATGCCAGGCATTCCCAAAGCCGAAGATGGCAGCTAAAAAAATTACCAACATTAACAATTTTTCTAAAGGAATTCGTAAGGGTGTCACTTGTGCACAAACTACCGCTCCTCCTTCTCCCACCTAGTTTCAAATTCCAAAAATCCTTGCTTTGAAGATCTTCCCTCGGGAAGTGAACTCCAAGATATTATGGACTTAATTAGGGAAATTATATATATAAAGCCATATTCAAAGGCATTCCTGTGCGAGAGCTCCTCAATCAACTTAGAAATATATCTTCTCCAATAGATAAAATATTTAGAATGACTTCCTATTTTCAAGCTCCTTAATTCTCTTCAAAAGTTATTTAATTTCAAGGGTTTTTTAGCTAATGTAATGTTAATCTGTTAATTTTCTTATTGTTTTTATTAATTTTTCTCGGTTTTTTACTCAAATTTCATTTAATATAGTACTTACACTCTCTTTATGGAAAATTTCTTAAGCCACACCCCTTAAAATTGTTTGACCAATAATATGTCAGTTCGTTATCCAGCTATAGTTCACCATTCCTAACAACTTACAGAAGATACTAGTGTCTTGAGGTAGAGCCGCTTAGAGCTCGGCTCCAGATGGGAGTTATTATTTGCTTACAACTTATTGGAGTTATTATTTGCTTACAAAAATATTTTCTCCGAATTTAATTTCTTTATTTTTATCAATGTTCAAGTTCACTGGATTCTATTTCTTTCGTATTCAGCTAATTTTTTGTTTGTATACTATTTCTTAGAAGTAAAACATAAATGTGAAAATAATCTGGAACATAAATCTGAGCTGTTTCTGCAAAAAGTTTTGAAGCAATACTTGTCACTTGGGGCATATAGTCACCTGATACCATATGAATTCTGGGAAATGCTTATTGCATATGAAGAAAGTAAAAGCAGGTAAAGAAATAACAATGCCCATTCCTAAACGTTGGATGATTTTGTGCCCCACACAGAAGTACACAACATCCACAGATTTATTTTTGAAAATGACACCCCTCTATTATGGCTTTTGAATATTGTAATGAAAGAGCTGTTCTCTCCATTTGAAACTATATCCCAATGATTAAATCTTGATTTTGACTGTTGGAAATTATTATTTAGAAAAATATATATGGTCATTTTACTTAGTATCACACACTAAAAACTAAAATTAAGAAATGTTAACATTACATATTCTAATAAGGTGAAATACCTTTAATTATAACTGTGTGGTGCTTCAACCCACGTATTACTCAAATTTATTCTATATTTGTGATCTGCTTATTTTAATTAAAAATGATTTCTTACATTATGCATTTCTGAAACTGATTTTATAGCCCTTGCTATAAAAAATCTAATGGTAATTTTTATTTTAATAAAAGACTGCTATTATACTTCATAATTTTTATGACATTTGTTCACCTTTAAATAAATTAACTTGAGGTTAATTGATACTTATCTGTATAAATTGCGCAATATTGAACTCAGATTGTCTACTACTTAGTAGGAATTAAATATTATTAATTTATAAGTGTGTGTGTGTGTTTAAAACAACCAATATATATGTCATCTCAAGTTATTTACTAATAAAATTATTCTTTACAAATAAAATTACAAACATCCCAATTTTTTTCAGTTATTAATATTTTTTGAGAATTTAATATTGAAATATTCACTAAATAAATTCTAAGGGAATCTTAACATTACAAACACCTCTCATTCAAAATTGATCTACTTTCAATATGATTCCCTCTTTGGAAAACTTCTCATCCTGAGAGATATTATTCAGCATTAATAAGAATAATTTATGAAACTTGATCTGTAAATGATGCCTAGAAAGAATTATTTTCTTAATTCAATCAAGATACCCAATCTATAACTTTATAAGCTATGCACTGTACAACAAAAAATATTATCGATTAAATTAAAAACTTACATACTTTTTTTAAGATTGATGTATTTTTAGGAACATTTATCTTAATTTGGAAACAGTATTTCAAATGCTATGTTCAACAGTATCAAATTTTTGCTAATGAAAAATTGTTTAAGCTCAATAATATTTTGAGTTGGCTTTTTGTACCAATGTAGCTATATAATCATTTCAGAAGCAAAAAAAATTGTGTTTTTAAAAATTTATTAAATGAGCAAACAATTTTCTCTTATAAGTTTTAATTGTCTGTTTTTGATAAATAAATCCATAAAAAGTAAAAAAACTTTTATTAAAGTTTTAAAAATGATGCATAATTTATTTGTTTTATAACTGTAAATTAATTTTACTGCAAACAATAAAATGTACAATCAATGCAAAACATATTTTCAACTTAGAAATATTAATTTGATTTGAAAACTTATATACATAATTTATAGTTTAAGTTTATATAATGACATAAATGGATGATGGTTACAAAAATTAATATACATAATGTCAATCATCTATACATATATAAAAGTTTGTTTTCATGAATCTTTATAGTAAGCATATACTTTTAGCTGCAGCTTTTATAAAAAAATTTAGTAACAAAAGTTTTTAAAAAAAAAATGAATTTTTTTAAAAAATTTTGGTAAAAAATGCATATAATACATTTAAAATTTAATGAAAATAATCTTTCTAAATTTTATATCAGAGTTAACCTTCTAAAAACATCTTTGTTAATTATAAGCAGAATTGTATTTTACATAATTGTAATAATAAAAGAAAGTGTTTCAGTACTCTGAATAAAATAAACATTATTTTGTCAAATATTTTTTATAAGTTGTTAGAAAAATTGTAAATAACATTTATTAGTTGTTTTAGTATTACTTATTAAAAAATCTATCTGATTACATATAAGAAAAAACCATTTTATATAAAAAGTAAAAGTATTTGTGATTTTGTGAAATATGCTTAGCATTCCCCTGGTTTCATTTCAATAATGTTCTCTTTTGGTAAATTTAAAGCTGTCTCATGATGCTTTCTTATTGAAGCCAATTCATGAGTTAATTTGCATCGTTCTATGGAAATCATGCGACCAATCAATTTTCTGTCAATTACATTTAAAATGATTGCAAAGGATTTATCTAGTCTTTTCATTACTTTTCTCCTATCCTCTTAGTATTTTATTTCCTGATGCCATTTTTCCTGTTTCTTGTTGGTATTTATTTTTAGCCCTAAATGTTAACAGTATGCCCATTGCTGAGTCCTACTCATATAAAAGTTTCGGAAATACTCACCAAAAGATTTTGTATCCTCCTTATCTAAAAGTTTTTTAAAAATAATTTAGAAATTTGTAGAAACATTTTCATATCCGGTTCCTGTTGTATGCTGAATAGTTCTTTTGATACGGAATCACGAAGGTCTTTTTCCTTAATTTTATTCTTCAGATTTATATGCTATGTGCATAGCAAATGATGTTCAACTTTTCCAAAAATGATTGGGAATGCATTATAAAATGCATCATCATCATCAGACATGAAAACCTTTGGCATTGAAAAGGGACATTTTTTTAATTTCCGAAAAAAAAAAGGTTGTAGAAAACAGCACAGCAGCTGGAAAACCTTCATGGTTTGAGTCATTATTCATTAATATTGTTAACGAATACCCATATTGATTTGTCCCATGGGTAGCTTCAATCATTATGATGTCATTCCCATTTATTTCTAAAAGCTTCAGCTGTGCTGAGTTCATTTTGGCCAGTAAAAAGTCATTTTTGGAAAGATTTGGATAATTGGGTTAAAGTTCATCCAGGGGTTTATGTAACAATATTTAATCTGTTTCTTTTATTTTTTGAATCTTAATATCTACAGAAATTGCATCATTACTATGAAAGATAGCTCCTTCATCAATTTTAAAATCCCGGTATATATTGTGAAATCTTTCTTCGTTGGGAAACTTATTCTTTTGGTAAAGTTGTAAGAACATTTGATTTTGGAACGCCGATTGCTAATTGCCCTGATAAACCAACTTTTCCTTGCATAGTTATATTTGTTCTGCCAATTTCACATGTGGTGTTAATATGAAGAGACTGATAGTTTACGCAAATTTCTATGTCATCTCCAAAGGAAAACTTCTTTACAAAAATATAGGCTGGGCAAGTTTTTTTTTAATTTTATTGGATCCAATACATTTTTATCTTTTTCTTTCAAGATTAATACTGCATAAACCACTTCTGTGGCAGAAAATCTGCATGGATGTCGCTCCATCTTCAAGTAATTTAGTATCATTTTTTTATAATAAAATAGCTCATCGTTTCTTTTTCAATTTCTGCTTTCAATTTGAAAAAACTTTGTTCGTTGTAAAATAATTTTTCTTGGAAATTTAATTTAACGTCTTGATGAGGAAATAAACTTTTCATAAATCTAAATTTTTCATCACATATACAACAAATTAAATTTTTTTAAAGCAATTTTCCTTTGCTTTTCTGTATGTGCATTTGAATTTTTTCATCAACTGTAGTTTTGCAATTTGAGCTAGGTTTTTTAATTATTGTTGTGTGCACAGATTTTATATGCTCATCTAAATCTTCTTTTGGTGTAAAATTGATTTTGCTAACTTCAAAAAATTTTAAAAACTGCTTCAGGTGAAACACATCAACTTTTTATCAACATGAAAATTCCTGAGATGCTTGTATTAATTTTTTTGGCTGTAAAAGTTGCAACACAAAAATAGCATGATATTTTGCTAGATGACATTTTACCAGCTTAACAAGAATAATAAAAAAATAAGAATTGCTCTCAAATAAAATGTTCTTTTATGGGAACACCTAAAATCTTCCAAACTTTTTACTGAAACTTAACTGAGAACATTTTAAAGTAAATTAACACATATGCATATTGGCACTTGTTTGACAAGTGTAATTATGCTTGAAAAATTGGCAGAAAAACACTAATGTGCCTAGTGATATACCAAATGATACTTATTTGTTTCCTCATTGTCAAATAATGCTAACCATGATGCTTCTTAAAGTTTTTTGTCACTGACAACTATTAATTTGGTTACAAATATGTGAGGGTTGTGATTCTTTTTTATGTGTGAGGATTCTGATACATGTCAGAATTTTGATTCTGTTAAGAATGATATGGTTGATTGCAGGTATGATTTAAATGTGGCTGAGAGTGATTTTGTTTGCTCTCTGATTGTTTAAAATTCTTTAAGTATGAATACAATTTGAAATACCAAGTAAATACACCACACTTATTGAATCTTTGAAAAGCTCAAGTTCTATTATATATCAGGGAGAAAGAGTAATAATTGTTTTCATCAAAATAACTAGAAAGCCACAATGATAAAAAGCTAATTTCACTCAAAGTGTTTTGCTTGAGACATAAAAAGGCACACTTATAATATTAGTAAAATCATCTATATTTAAATAAAAGATTTATAATCTTTCCTTTTAACCTAAATAACAGCAGTATCTTAATTTAAGAAAAGTCCTTTGAAAATATTAATAGTACAATAAGAAAAAACTATACAATGAAATCTATTATGAAATGATTATCTTGTCAAAATCCAATTCTGACATTTTATAAGAATATTGTGATTTTTGAAGTTAAATATATAAATGAGTTTTAAATTTATTCCTACCATTTAAATAAAGTAATGAGTTTGTAATTTTTTTTCTTTTTATTAATTAAAGAAAAAAAAATCAGGCTCATCATTGAAAAAATCTATTGACTTATTTTCTATTTCATATTAAATACAATTTTTTTTATCACATAAATAAAAAAAAAAATTTTAAACAATTATGAAGCTTAGATTAATCAGAATATTAAATTATTTCTTTTTATTTAATAGTAATAAATTGATTGTTCGGTGAAATTCATAGTAAGAAGCTTATTATGATCACTGTGTTCCTCATTTATAAAAACTAAAATCTTATTTTTTCAAATAAATGAGTAATATACTCTTGATTTGAACTACAGAAGTATAATTTATTGGAAGCTTGTGATTTATCTTAGTAGAATTTTTAACTTTAAAAATATACAATGTACACATTAAATAACATAACATTTTAATTTTGAAGTTTTTTAATTGAAATTTATAATGCATCCGATGCTTTTAAACAATTTATACATGCAAAAAAATTAATTAAAATTAAATTTTAAACAAATTACTTGAGATAAATAAGTATAAACCAGAAATAAAAAATTATTTTGAGGTATAAACATGATAAAGTAAAGGAAAATCCAAAGTAATGAATTTATAAATGTTTTGTTTCGTATGTTTAGTGAAAAAAAATTGATGTAATTTTACCTTGACTTTTTTACACAGGAAATTTTATTCTCATTTTTGTTTATAATCTATTTATTTAAATACAGAAATTAGAAGGAAATGTGATCCTTCTTTTTTATTGCTAGCACGTAAAAAATATTGGAAAATATACGTGACACAAAGTCTATAATATCTTTATTAAAATATAGAAAACGAATGAAATATAGCAATTGCAATCATTTTTTTTTTAATAAGTAACAGGAAAGTGAAGTCTCAGTAGACAGCGAAATTCATTTCTGATAGAGCCCCGAAACTCGGCTCCATAGTAAAGCAAACAGGGTTGCTAATACTAATTCATCTTGTATACCGCCAAATTATTACCACCACTTTCTTCAAGTGCGCATGCGTTAGAATTCCCATCTGGAACCCGGTCATGGGCTCTACCTCGAGACACTAGTACAGAAGAGGTTAAGGGTCCTTCGGACCTAGGTACCTCAAAGCTCAGGTGCTGCCAGCAGAAATTTTGCTTGATATTATTTTAATCATATTACCCAGCAGTTAACTTTTGCTATAAGCACTGCAAATATATATATATATATATATATATATATTTATTATTTTTTTGAGCATGAGCTATTGCAGGTGTACATGAAAGCTGAGAAATTTTATTTCTATAGGATTATTTTGATATTGACAACATATTAACTAAAGTGAGAAAAAGTTATAAATCCAAATTTCAAAAACCTTAAAATATAAAGTATTTTATTATTATATAAAGAAGGTAATAACTGTCAACTAATCACATCACTTCTGCTTTCTTTCATATTTAAGATATCAGCCATATTACATTAAGTCAAAGGAATATGTTTCATGAAAATAAGAGTAAAATTGTATGCATATTTTCATACATGAAAGCATTAACAAAGAGACAAAGTGTTTTGAAAAATTAAAGTTAGCAAAAAAAAAAATAGCAACGATAGTTGTGTAGTAATAATTGTCCAATTAATTTTTCTAATTTTTTTTTTTTAAAATACTTAGAAATTTTTTAAAAAAATATGATTTTAAGCATTCATTTTTCTCTTTTTTAATTGTGATTTTGATTGATATTGTAATTTATGTATTTATAGTGCATTATCTTAAATTAGAACCTTAAAAATCTTATGCAAATACCATGTTGATAGAATGTAAATTGTAGAATACAATCTCATAATAATAAAAAAATAATGTATTTTTTAAGAGATGAAAACTTTTATTATAAGAGATACCTATTTCCATTTAAGAATCATATGTTTATCAGATTCCTATAATTTGTAATTCCTTTTCTAATTTTTCATTTAAAGAATTTATTATAATTTTTTTATTTCTTTATAAAATGTGCATATATTGCACTTTATTTTTAATAAAGGCATTAATTAATAGCTTATTTGATAGAATGACGAATATGAATAATGAAAGCAATGCAAAATCATAACATTATTTATTCTTATTTTTTAGAATTTTTCTGTCAGTCATTAGGAGTTTGCCAGTCTAAATTTTAACAAGTTATTTGCCTAATTAATTTTAGTGAATATTTAATTTAAATTCATTACATTTAAATAAATAAAAACGAAGTTTTTTTTAACTCTTGGTGATGTTCAAATGTAAAAAAAAACAACCAAATATATAGTAAAACATTTATTCAAGGAAAATTCACATTCAGGTAAACTGATATAAAAACTATCTTATATAAAACTAATTTTTTAGTCCTCATAATTAAATTAGATTTCTATTAGTTCTGAATTTAAAAGAAATCTAGGTAATTTTTTATTAAATTTTATTGAATATACTCTTAATGGTAACTTTTGTTCTACATGATTTACTGCCTCTATCAACAAGTCATGAAATTATTTTACCCTATTCTTCTAATTGCTGATCCGAGTAATTAAGCTTTACAATTATTAGAATATTTAATAATTTGATTTGGAAAGTAATTATTTTTATGATAAAAAATACAAAGATCAAAATACATTTGTATTTTTAAGTTTAACAAAGTTTCTTTTGTTTTCTACTCCATTTCAAGAATAATTTCCGCAGACTTGTACCCAAAGAAATGTGGAAATTCAATTTATACATGGTCAAAACATTACAAATTTATTAATCTTTAATTTTGGATATATAGCTTGATTTATATAATTCCTTGTATTTCGTTCTTAAATGAAAGGCATTAAAGAATAACACATTCAATCCAAAAAATGTCTTGAAATGGACATCATATGTGACAAACAATGATGGCACAAATCAACACATTATTTAGACAGTTTCCTGTAAACAACAAACTACACCGGAAAACTAAAATAATATTATAGTTAAAATAATATAAAGTCATATTTTATAGTAATAGGTACCACACGCTCATTATTCTGTAATACCTGTATTATTATGATAATCTATTTTTTTATTGTTACTTTTACTTGCATTTATAAAAACTATACCTTTCTCTATTATAAGAACAAAAAAATCACTTCAATTATATTAAAGCCATTAATGTAATGCAATTGAAAAAGATTTCTGATTAAGATTTTTAAAAATTAAGATATAAGTAAATGTTAGTAAAACATTAAATAACTGATATCAATTGGTAAATTCATTTCATTACTAATCATAGTTTATGTTACAAAATTATGTTTAATAGTAACTTTTGAGGAACAGAATAAAAAAGAAGAGCAAAAAAAACTTCATCTAAGTAAGCTAGTAAAGTTGAAAAATATTTAGATTTCAGGAAAAAAAATAAACTTTCAATGGAAGTTTCCATAAATTAATGACTCTATTGTATTATACTCTTGCAGTTCGAAAGTAAAATTCTATTTTATATTAGTACTGATATAAAATGAAGAGATAGCAAATGCTCACAAAACTTTATTTTGATACTTTTATAAATGAAAGTATACAAAACAACATGCTGCAAAAAAAAATCTACTATTTACTATTAGGTGACAAATTTAAAAAGGAATCAAAGAAACAGTAAAAATGAGAGTGTCATTTTGACATGATAAATATCAAAAAAGCTACTTTATGTCTAAATCAAAATTTTAAACTAGTAAAATTCTCATTAATAGCATGAAATATTACAGGGGTTCAAATTGTCTCTAGAAATTTTGATAAAAAAATTTATTTTTTAACACAATTAGCCATACTAACTGTGACATCAAATCAACCAGTCAATAAAGATTGTCTAAGCAATTTATTAATATAAAATCGCAGAAATATTGCAGCCATAGGAATTGAATAATTGTAACCTGGTAATAATTGTAAGAAAATGAATTGTAATTTATTATGACACTCACATTATACAGAAAATATTTTCAGTGATACCTTTATTGTTTTCGTAGAATGAAAGTAAACATAGTATTATCTTACTGCAAAAAGATATTATTATGGAATAGCAAACTTGAATCTTAAAATGAATCATCATTTTTTTTTTTTTTTAGACATTTTTGCTGTATCATCCTTATTTAACATTAGACAGGATTTTCTAAAAAGTAATAGCTATTCAATGAAATTAAATTTCTTCATTATTTGTAAGAGATTTCATGTTAAAAAAACAAAAACTTTTAGTGAATCAGTTGGAAAAGCCAGAAATACATTGAATTGTATAATACACTATTTAAAAAGAATTTTCACTAATATTTATTCATATTAAAGAATATTCATTATTGCAAACATATTTTTAACTAAACAATAAGATAAAATTTATAATTAATTGAAAAATTTATAACAAAAAAAGGAGGACAAGTATTTTAGCAATTTTAATACAATGAAAAAGTATACAAAAACAAAAAACGGAGTCTTACATATGTCTAACACAATATAAAGATAATTCCTACAATCACTTTGACTAAAATTTAAAGGAAAAAAAAATGCCTGTTCCAAATATAGATTAAAATTTTATGTAAAAATATTTCACTCAGAACAAAAACGGAAACTTCAACCATGAAGCAGCTACGGATATAAATCAATGACGGCAACTAAAGCTCGGAACAATATAAATTTCTAAGATTACAATATAAATATTAGATTATTACAAAACAAATTAAAATCTTAGAAACACCTTGAATGCAATTTTAAACTTTATCTTAGAAAGAATTTATACTAAAATTTATTTTTGTTAAAGAATGTTAGTTTTAGCAAACACATTTTTAAATAATAAATAAGAAAAAATGCATAATTAATTGAAAGCTTTATAACAGAAAATGAGGGAGAAGCATTATATCAATTTTAATAAATATTCAATACAAAATATTCAAAACCAAAATAGGGAGACTTAAATATGGCCAAACATAATATGTAAAGAATTCTTTCAAACACTTTGACTCAGATTTAAAAAGAATGCCTGCTAAAAATATAAATAAAGATTTTATTTAAAAAAGAACACTAACCTCAACAAAAAAGGATATTCCAAACATCAAGCAATTCAAAAAATAAAACAATTATGGAGACTAAAGTTCAGAGCAGCCTAAAATTGTAAGCACACAATAAACTTTTATTGATTGAATTTGGAAAATTAAAAATACATTGAATTCAATATTACACTTTATTTTACAAAAATTTAAACTAATATTCATTAATATCAGAGATTAATTACTTTTGCAATTATATTTTAACTAACAAAAATGCATAACTAATTTAGTAATGGAAAAGTGGGGACAAGTATTCCAGCAATTTTATTACACTGAAAAAATTTTCAAAAATTAAAGAAAAAAAAAAAAAAAAGGAATTTCTTATATTCAAGAAGTACAAGAAATAAAACAATGAAGCAACTTAAGTTCAGAGCAACATAAAATTTTAAGAATAATGCAATAATTTTTGGTGAATAAGTTTGAAAACTCAGAAATACCTTGAAGGGAAAAAAACATAACTATTTAAAAAATATTTTCACTAATATTTGTTATTAATAAAGAATTTTCGATTTGCAAACATATTTTTAACTAAACAATAAGAAAAGATGTAGAATTAATTGAAAAGTTTTCAAAAAAAGGGAGGGACAAGTAATATAGGAATTTTATTACAATGAAAAAATATTCAATACAAATAAATCGAAAGCAAAATAGAGAGAATTAAATATATCTAACTTAATACGAAAAGAATTCTTAAAATCAAATTTCAGGAAAAAATGCTTGTTCCAAACATAAATAAAAATATTCTGTAAAAAAAACATCACAACAAAAAAAACAAATTCCAAGCACCAAGAAATTCAGACATTAAACAATGAGGACAGCTAACTTTATCAGCAATATATATTTAAGAATACAATAAACTATGAGTGAATGTGTGTTTGAAAAGTCACAATTACCTTAAATGCCATATTTGCATTTATTTAAAAATAACTTACACTAATATTTATTGTTATAACCTTTGCAAATACATTTTTCAGTAAAAAATAGAGAAAAAATGCATAACAAACTTTATAACAGAAAAGAGGAGACAAGTATTATAGTGATTTTAATACATTGAAAAATTTTTTTTAAATTACTCACAACCATAAAGGAATTTCAGGAAATCAAGCAGAACAAAAAATAAAACAATGAGACCAATAAACTTCAGAGCAACATAAAGTTTAAAAATACAATACATTTTAGGGAATGACCTAGAATTTAATAATACACAACTATTTAATAAGAAAATATACTAATATTTGTTGTTAATAAAGAATATTCACCTTTAGAAACTTATTTTTAAATAACAATAAGAAAAGATAGGGCATTAATTAAAAACTTTATGAAATAGAGGGGGACAATTATAACAATTTTATTATAATGAAAATATCGTAAACACAAACTATTCAAAAGCAAAAAAGAGTGACTTAAATATATCTAACTTAATGTATAGAGAATTCTTATAATCAATTTGACTTAAATTTTAAGAAATATATGCCTTTTCAAAATAGAAATAAAGATTTAAAAAAAATGCATAATTAATTAAAAACTTTATAAGAAAAAAAAAGTAGCAAGTATTATAGCACTTTTATTACATTAAAAATTTTTTTAAATTTACTCCAAAAGAAAAAGGAATATCTGGCAATTAAGCTATACCAGAAATAAAACAATGACAACAACTAAAACTTTAAGCAACTTAAAATTTTAAGAATACAAAATATTTTTAGTCAACAAGTTTCAAAACTCAGAAATTCCTTGAGTGAAATAATACATAAATATTAAAAAAATATTCCATTAATATTTGTAATTAATAAAGAATACTTACCTTGGCAAACATATTTTTAACAGTAAGAAAAGATGTAGAATTAATTGAAAACTTTAGAAAGAAAAAAAAAAGGGAAGGACAATAATTATAACAATTTTATTACATTGGAAATTTTTTCACCTAGTTTATAATTTTGATTCCTCATATCAAGTAACAACACAACATAGACAAAACTGTATGTATAAAATATCATTACTTACAGCAAAAAATGAACTTCAATCACTGATGTTGTTTAAGAATTTTATTTGTAAATGTAACGGAATTTATCTGGAAGCAAAGGAGTATTCTATAAATAGAATAAAATATTAGTAAATCATTTTTATAACTAAAAGTACAGTAAATGCATATTTTTGCAAACCTCAAATTTATAAGCACTCATGATTTTGTAAAGTAATAACTGGAAACGACCCATAGATTCAATGGTATTATTTATTGCAATTTCAACTAACATTTAGAAAAACCTATGCGTTCATATTTTTTAATCATTTTGTGGGTTTTACCTTTTCTTAAAGCGAGTGTCCACTGTTTTTTACTACTATCTTACATCACTGTTTGCAAAGTTATTATTCTTTTAAATATATAACATTTTTAAACAGTCAAATAAAAATTGTATATTAACTGTGATGATTATTTCTTTTTAATAATCTCTCTATATAAGCAATGATAGATGATTATATAATTACCAATTAAATATAATTTGTATTTTACTTCATTGAAATATTTTTAATGTTACCAAATAGATCAGCTTTTATAAAATAGCCACATAAAGCAAATTACATATCAAAGAAGTAATTCTGTAAAGAATAGAAGAGCTTCCAGTCAAATTCAAAATTCACATTAAGTGAAACAATTTATATGTATTCCTTCAAAATGTCATGTTGCAGATTTCTGTAAAACAAAACTAAATTTTTTTGGTTCGCACTATATAAATTTTAGAATCTTGCTACATGGTAGTAAAATTAATTTAAAATATTTTTTCAGACATCTTATTTATCTACAATAGCAATAGAAAATAGGAAGTTATAATATTATGTTGGAATCAAACTTAGGAATGCTTCGTTTAAACGACAATAAAATTAGGCAAATAAATTATGATACAAGATCTTATTTTCTCAGCATGTTCTATCCTTTAATCATTTTTCTAAGTTTAAAAAAGTGAACTATTTGTTAGCTTTTCATCACCTTGGAACCTTGAAATTATTTTTGAAAGGTTAAAATTACTAGGAATATTTTAATAACTATTATTATGAAGATATTTTTCCATTAATTATTATACTAATTAATACTTGTAACCGCTTTCTGAAAAGCATTCGAATTTTTTCTTATTTCTGTACGATCTAAAAACTAGTGTAATATTTTACGTTCCATTTATTTTATAATTAATTCAGATTTCTTTCATTTAAAGGCAATTCATAGTTTTTTTTATTTTGATATTTTATCACCATAGCATGGAAGAGATAACGGAAATATTCCCCATTTTTAATAAACTTTTTCTATACACTGCATCAGAGACCAAGAAACCACGATTTTATAAAGTAATAACTGGAAACGCCATAGATTCAATGAAATTATTTATTGCAATTTCAACTAACATTTAGAAAAACCTATGGCCTCATTTTTTTAATCATTTTGTGGGTCTTACCATTTCTAAAAGCGAGTGTCTGCTGAATTTACTACTATATTGCATCACTGTTTGCAAAGTTATTATTCTTTTAAATTTGTATAATTTTTAAACATTTAAATAGAAATTTTAAATTAACAGTGATGATTATTTCTTTTTAATAATTTCTCTATATAAGCAATGATAGATGATTATATAATTACCCTTTAATATAATTTGTATTTTTCTTCATTGAAATATCTTTAAATTTGGTGTTACCGAATAGATAAACTTTTATATAATAACCACATATAACAAATTGGTCTGTGCACTGCATGCAAATCCGCAAGAAAGATTTCAAGAAGAAAGCGAAGTTTGTTTTATTGTTATAATCACAGGTACAGCAGCTTAATGAAAATTGTTTCATTTAACGTTTTAAATTACGGTTTCAAATAATAGCTAGAAAGCTACAGTTCATTAATCATTAAAAAAACTTTCTAATAAAGACACAGTACAGCGAGCATCAAATCAGTTCACAATATTTTTGAATCATAAAAACTAGTGTTTTGCTCATGGAATAATTATTAGTGGACGAAAGTTATAATTCTGGAAAAAATTGTGCTTTCACTAATAGAAAAAAGTAGAGAGAACTTCTTCAGTTATTTATGCTTTCTTTGTATTAAAGTAACACGGCAAAGTCATTTAGTTTTTCCTATTATACCCAGACAACCATTGATATCTGCTAGATATCCAAAATACGTCTAATTCAGATACAGATATCTCATAGATTTAAAACCTCCATTAGGTGTCTACAATTTCGATATCCATAAGATATTGTAGAGGCAACCTTGTTTAGATATTACCATATAGATATACCAGGGATATCTCATAGATATCCACAATTTTTTGCAATGTGTATATCTCAAAATCGCTACACATGGGTATCTACAAGATATTTTAAAGTTAGATATTTCTTCAATGTGTGTATCAAAATCACTACGCATGGGTGCCTACTAGATATTTTAAAGTTAGATATTTCTTCATATACTTGTTATAGATGTTATTTAAATATCCAATCTTTGATACCTCCTATACATCTAAAGAAATATATAATGTAAATACTTACGAAAACAATGAATTTTTATATAAAATTTCCATTGTATTTAAATGTGTAATATTTTTAACATAGGGCTCCTTTTGTAACATAAGAAAACATTTAAGCCGTTATATACGTGTTGTTTAACTCATTAAGTGAAGTTAAATTAAAATTGGCAATTGATTTAAATTGTAAACTCACAGATACTCAGTTTTCTACCGTGTGTAATTTGACTTGCGTATTTCGATTATTTTGAAGTGAGATTTCTTATTTCAGAAGTTATTTTTTTCATTAGAAGTGAATTTACTATTGAAAATTATTCTTAATAAATCATAAACATTTTATAATTTATTTTTTAACATTGTATTCAATGTGAAACATAAGTAATTTTCGTCTTGTTTTTTCTTTAGGATTGCTATATAATTTATGCAGTGATAATGCCGAAATTAAAGTCACGTTTGCATTCAAAAGCTTACAAAAACAAAAATGATTCTATTAAGAATTTACTTTGCTCAGTGAACAGTAAAGCTTTTCCATCGTGCTACATGGGTATATACTAGATATCACTACTGTTTTCAATACTCTTCCGATTTAAATTCTGATGACTGCAGTTTTGAATGAATACTTAATGCCTGAATCATCAGATAATGAGTCATTATTACCCGAAAGTTTAGAAAAAACTAAATTCCAAAATGGTTCTGATTTACGAAAAGACCTTGCAAATTGGTCCGTAATAAAGAATATTACACGCTCGGCAATAAATGCATTGCTTAAATTTTAAAGAACTATCTTTTTGGTTCCAATTTACCTAGTGATGCCCGCACTTTACTTAAAACGTCAAGATAACTAAAAATCAAAACTTTGTCCACTGGATTATACCACCATTTTGGTATTGAAGAGTGGATTAGAAGCATTTTTGAGCAATGTTCTATTTCAGGTGATGAAATACAATTATTAGTTAATGATGATGGTCTTCCTCAGGAATCAAAAAATTCAGGAAGTCAGTTTAGACCAAAACTAGGGTCTTTAAGTTATTCTCTTAAGCGTCTGTGTGCTTTTCCGAATGGTGTTTTCAATTCTAATGAGAAATCTTCAGATTGAAACAAATTTTTCAAGGATTTTTTTTGAGGAGTTAAATATATTTCTTTCAAATGGAATCAGCATATATAATAAAATGCAAAAAAATTCATTTAAGGAAATGATTTGTGATGTACCTGCAAGAGCTTTTATATTATGCATAAAAACTTATTCGGATTATTCAAGTTGCAAAAAATGCTTTCATCCTGGGAAGTACTTTAAAAAAAGAATTTGCTTCCCAAACACTGATATTATACAGCGAAAAGACTCGAATTTCAGAATGAATGATGAACATCATAAATGTCATTCAGTTTTGTTGAAGATAAAAACTTTTGGGCCAGTATCTCAAGTGTCATATGAATATATGCAACTTGTTTGCTAAGATGTGATGAAAAAATTTCTGAAATTATGGTTAAAAGGGAGTGCAAAACTTAGTTTTTTTACTGATCATGCTGGAAATATTTCGCAATCTTTACTAGATTTCAGAGCCAGCATTTGTAATGATCTCAACCGAAAAACCTCGATCTTTAACAGAACTTGATCGTTGGAAAGCAATTGAGTCTCGCAAATTCTTACATTATATTGGTCCAATTGTTTTAAAAAACGATTTGTTTGCATATTTTTTACTTTTGCATTGCTACATAAAAATGTTTGTTTCAGAAAATATTTTGTAACTTCTTCTTTTTGCTGAACTGTGGCTTAAAGCATTTGTAGAAGGTGTTTCACATCTTTACGAAAAGTAGCTTGTTTCATAAATAATTCATGGTCTTCTTCACATAAGTGAAGATGTAAAAAATTTTGGACATCTTGATTTATTTAGTGTATTTAAATTTGAAAATTTCATGAGTAATATTAAACGAATGATGAGAAAAGCTGTCAAACTATTACCAGAAATAGTTAATATAATTGAAGGAAAAAAAATTCTCGTTCATATCAAAATCTTTTGCATCAGATAATGTGTATTTAGTAAAAGCACATTATAAATGTATTCAAATGGATGATTGTATAGGTGAACAATTTAAAGAAGCTGTATTTAATAGTCTTACAATATTTGAACCTAATAATTTTTGTTATTTAAAAAATGGTAGTGAATGTAAAAAAATTTTATTCAGAAATCTAATGGAAATATATTTATTATTTAAAGAAAGTTTATTCATTGATTGCAGTGAGGTCTATACCTACCCTTGCAAATCAATACATTTAAACATATGTTCAGTCAAATTGCTTTCGTCATATTTTAATTGCTCTATTGAAAATGTACACTGTAAATGCCTTGCACTTAAACAACGAAATGAGTTTAGAATTTTCCCATTAAGTTATGAATATTAAATTATTTATGTTCATTTTTTATTTAATTTTTGTATGTATTTAAAGCATTTTCCAGGAAGTTCAAATTAATATTTATAATAGATTATTAATCAAAGCTATTTTAAATAATTTTATAGTTACTTTTAATGTAAATGAACTAAATATATGTATAGTTATAGTAGAATAGAAATTATGCCTAACAATTTTGCCATTAAAAATTTCTCCGATACCAATGAATTGAAGTTGTGCAATTGATATGGGTGAGAGAAAATGGATGTCTTTGACCTCCTCTTAAAGGTAGCAGTGCAAAAAAATTGAGCAAGAAGTTGCATAAGCCATATGATAAATGGATTTAACATGAAGTTAGAATCCTTGGTAAATATAGTAAGTTAATATTCTTTCATCAAAAAACAATTTTTAATTCTCAAAACTGCATTGGTTTTATCATGTATTTTTTAATATTACACTATATTCACACATTTTAGGTAATAATTACTACTATAATCCTGCTTTAGAACAATTATTTTAATGTTAACCAAATTGAAAATGCAATTTATCTTTTTAACTAAGTTAATAATTTAATAAATATTACTTAAGAATCGTTTAATTAATTTAATTATAAGCTATAATATATTTTACTAAGCATAATTGATCAAATAATATAGTTAGCTATTTTATTTTTACTCATTTATATAGATCAGAATTTGTTATATATATATATATATATATATATATATATATATATATATATATAT
>JAPDSC010080845.1:21513-38088 GCA_026290005.1 Latrodectus geometricus
TATATATATATATATATATATATATATATATATATATATATATATATCTGTGTGTGTAAACAACTTTCTCATATTTCTCCTAAGCAATTAGAGAAAGTTTCTTGAATTCCTCGCAGTTAGAGAAATATATATTTTAACTTGTTTAATTATGGACTTACGAGTAATAAAAAATTGAAAAAAAGCTATGATTTACCATGATTTGAATATTTTTTATAAAAAAGTTGTATAGTATAAGTAAAGAAGCAGAGGATTTGTAAATTATGTATTTTTAATGGGTATTAAATGGTATTTTAATGTATATTATACTAAATTATATAATTAGTTGTTTCTTTAACTTTGAATTATCATTTTCTTTAATTGTATTTTCATACAATATTTTTTTTACAAGAATCATTGCACTTTTAAAATTCCTTGTATTACAAATTACATTGTATTTATTCACTTTTATTCCTTTTTTACTTCCTCAAGAAAAAATCCAACTTTTTACTTTTTATAAATTTACTTACAAATAAATTACTAAAATCTGTTACTGTACTGTAATAAATCACTAAATAAATGTTATATATACAATATCTCTTTAGTATTTTTTTACATATATGTTAAATTTTTTCATCCTATTTTTATATATGTAATTGTTTTTGTTTTTTTTTCATCGTATTTTTACCTGTAAATTTGCTTGATTTCTTAGTTTCCTTAAATAGATAGTTGTGCCACATGATGTATAAATTATTGTGATTTAAGTCCATACTTATACTGTAAAATGACGAAGTTTGCCACTAAGCTATTCGCCGTTTGGTGTCATCAAGTGGGACTTTGCTACTTTGTCACACATTTCATGATGTCATTGTTAACATAGGGGTTTTCTTTGTAATAATGCTTCTTCATCTTACTGTAGATTTTCTCTTCTTCGATATTCTTAGTAGCATTATGTCTGGCCATGAAATCATCTGTTTCTTTATCTTTATTCTTGGCCCAGCTCATGTGCCTGTTCTGTGTCGCGGTTGAACCTGGCTTCATTGTGCAAGCCGTGTATACGACGCAATAATCATCAATAACTTGGTGTCAAAAGACCACTTCTGCTTGAATTTGCATGAATCTCAAGCTCATTTTCTATCAGTTTCTAACATACTTTTCATCTTCATGGAGTCAAGCGAACTATATCGCTATCCTTCCACCCTCCTACCCTGCATTCTAGGTATTAGCAAAGTTGAAATATCATCACTCTTGTCTGCAGCCCTTTTTAGTCTGGGCATGTCGTCAAACCTCTTTTTGGCAGGCCGCAAATTCGTAGATCATCGCATGAGACATGTATCAAGCATCACGCGAGATTCACATGAGACCAAATGACGTAACAAATGTCCTACCTACGTCAAAAAATGGGTGGAGTGCGAGACAAATCTGGATATCCAGCTGGTTCAAAATATCTGGCAACTTTCCACCAGGAAGCACTAATTTCAATTTCCGCAGCGAAAATTTACCACGTTAATATGGAGAGTCCAATAATTTATTACAAATTTACATTTCAAGAGGAAAATTTAATTATAAATCTTTATAAATTAAATTTTTGCGGTCCTTAATTATTCACTAAGTTTATTTATCTAGAACACCGATGTCTCTAGGATCCAAAAGACAATCGATGTTTTGACAATTAAAAAGGTCACAAATAATTAAAGAAATTACACAGATTTTCGGGGAAATTTTCTAGAAAACAATTACAGGTAATATAAAACTGATATTCTCTACTGAATAAAATATATTTTATTAGATATATCTAATTCTCATAAAATTATATACATATAAATAGATTACTATCTACTGCATTAAAATTATGAACGATCAAAATGTTTAATAATTCAAAATATTCTCAATTAATACTGCAAGTAATTTAAATATTCTATTTAATGCAGATAAATAATTACAATTAATTTAAGAAAATTTCTCTTTTCTCATTAATTATTTTTATAGAATAAAAACCTATTATTGTATAATAATTGTTAATAAATCATATAGTTTAAAATATTTTTATAAGAATAAGTGATTTTTAACTTTAATGCTACATAGAATATTAGCAATAAATTAAATTATTTATGTTCTCATATTGCCTTATTTTTTAAAACAATTTGAGATTATCCAACTGATATTCCTACAAAAACAATTCCTTAATTAATGAAATATTATTATGTGCTATTTACTTATTAGGCTTAAAATTCCTCTGGAAGTGGACGTTTTAAATTAACAAGTGTTTAAGTATATTTTATATTTGAAATAAGTGGTTTTAATCCCGGTATCAAAAAATTTACTAAGTAAAACTTGAAAATTAATTTTTTGCTCACAAAATATAGCAAATATTTATAGAAAATATTTTAGGTAATAACTCATGTTTCCTGATATTCAAATCTAGTTTAGTGAGTGTATATAGTCAAATAAATACTTACTCAAGAATATTTTGTTAATGTAAAATTCTCTAACGCAAAAACATCAGGTAATAAGCAGAGCACTTTTACAGTTCCTCTTTAAGCAATGAGTAGTCCTGCATTCAAAATTAAACTAGATATACAAAATATATTTTATGACAATGTTTAAAAAGTTAAGCTTTTTCATACATGTTGTTTTAAAATAATTTATTCTTAATCATGCAGTTTCTTTTTTTTAAGGATTACACTCTGTTGTGTTCAAAAAATAACCAACTATAATACCTCATGTTAATTTACACTATAGTAGTAGCAACAGGGATGATTTACCTCTCACAAAAATAACTTGAGCACTTATACTTTGAAAATATAAGTAATATAAAATAAATATGTTGATTAAATTACATAAAGTGAATTTGATAAAATTAAATTGTTAAGTTAAGAAATAAATAATTTTCATATCTTAGTTGAAAATATTTTGATATCTAGTTTGGGTGATTGTGAAAATGTTTAGTAAGTTAAAAGATTCAATAAATATTTAAATATCACATCTGAATTAGAGAATAAGCTAAATTATAAAGTATAACGTGAGAAAATGTTTAATGTTCAATCTTGAATGTTATTTAATGAATGACATTAAAATCATAACTATCATAACATATTTAAAATATAATTCTTCAATGGTTCATATGTTTATATTTTCTTTCAGTGTCTACATATATTACAATTAACAATAGAAATAAATTCTTTTGCAATTCACAAGTTTAATTTTTACTTGTTTCACAATTCACAAGTTATTATTTCTATTTTACAGAATTAAATTTTCAAATTCTTAATTATGCTTTTTTTTTCCTGAAATCATTACCATAAAGAGAAGTGAAAAATTTGTAGGGATAATAATAATAAAAATAGACAACATTATAATTAAAATTAATTTTTATTTTGTTTCAAGCAGTTAATTTTTATACAAATTTCTTTCAAACCACCATTCAAGCTAAACCTGAGAAAAAGAAAAAAAAAATTACAAATATGTATATGTATATATATATATACACACAATAATTTCCATACAAATAGTAAAAATGTATTAAAATACTTTTTTTTTTAAATATTTTACAGATCACATGATTAAAAAGAAATGGAGGAATCTACGCTGCACATTTGCACGGGAAAACAGAAAATGATCAAAGAAGCCTTCTGGGTTGGAACTTCGGAAATATATAAATCCAAACAGGCTCATTATACATCATTGCTTTTTTTGAAAGATTGTGAAACAGATGAGAGCATATGCACTTTAAATAAAGTAAAAAAAAATAATCTTATAATTGCACACTTAAGAAAATAACTTTCTTTCATTTACATAGATGCCAACATAACTATTTCATTGAAATAGAAATATAAGAATAAAAAAACTAATTTATAAAAGCATTTTTTAAATAAATCCACTGCTATTCATTGATTCTTGCACATGAGAAAATTGTTAATATAAAAATACTTCAAGTCAGAAAAATAGAGTACAAATATTTTCAGTGTTAGTCCTGAAATTATTAATTCGATGATAAGACTTGCAAATTTGAAAAGGAATAGACATCATTGTATATCATTCATGATAGTTAATGAAAACTATATTTTAAGTTAATAAAAACGTATTAAGTTTGTTTAATATATGTTTCACTCGATTTTCCAAAAATTACTCTTTAATCACATAAATTACTGCTTGATTAGAAATTACAATTTTTAATGGATTCTGAACAACCACAAATATTTATGAACAAAGCACTCGTAATTCAACAGTCAACTTAGTGTGAATCTCATATTATATATGTGAACAAGGATTCAATATTCATTTTAAGCAGATTCTTGAATGGATTATTTAAAATTATCTGCTTAGAATATATATTTTAAAAAAAATTTTGTTTTGATAAATAATTACAGAAATTTCAGAATTCAACTTTATTACTTTTAAGCATTTCCGATCTAAATTTTTAGTTATGGAAATTTGTCATCCCTACACTTAAATTAAAATGCTAAAGCATAAACCATTTGCATAGATTGTAATTTTGTAAATTTTAAAAGACATTTATTTCAATAATACTTTATTCATGTAAAACATCTCATATATTGCATTTTTTTACAGATAGAAAGTAGTCTTCAAGAAGATGATACTGAAGAAGTCCCAGTCTTACCAACTGAAAACAAAGATGAACAGTGCTTCCAAGCATTGAAAAATGCCAATAATGTTTTGGAATAACTTTTAATGAAGAATAGTTCTGATCACATAGATCAATTTTTGTCTCACACAGGATCATCTATCAGAAAATTATCAAACATTTGTCTACAAAATGTCTCCTGCGTATACAAACCATTATTTATGACGAAACGTTGAACTTTGAATTTATGAAAATAACAAATAAAATGTTTGTATATACAAAACTGAATTATTCTATTTAATTTATAATTAATAAGCTCAAAAACTAAAGTTATTAGTCAATAATATTAGAGCATAAAACACTATGTCTAAAACAATTATAACAAATAATATTAACTCAACTTACTAGCAGATCTGTATTGCCATTCAATTCTTCCAGCCTCAGTTAAAAAAATAGTGGCATAATTTTTCCTGTATCTCTTTAGCGTACAAGGAATGTTTTCCGCCACTTAAACTTGCCACTTAAAATATAAATTAGGAATATCAGATCTAGAAGTTAATTATAAGATTATACAAGCAGTTTTTTTCAAGAGAGTAATACATGTATATAAAAATAGGGTTATTGTATGTTTCATTGATCATGTCCAAACAATTGTTTGGACATGATCTGTTGATTAATCAACAGAATAATATAAGTATTGAAAATAATTTATTCGGCTATAAAAATCATTTATAAATAAATTGTAGATGAGATTGCTATTCTTATGAATGGGTTATTTTCTTAAACAACTAAATTAATTAATATCTTACAAATTGGTTTCTTGCTCCAATTAAATGTAGGCATTAAAATAAATGAATTTTAATGCCAAAAAATTATGCAAACGACAAGCAGTCATTCCTAAATTCCTCTCGATATCACGTAGTAAATTCATGGTCGTTTTGAATAGCTGGAATCTGGAAGATAAAATTCCAAATGCACATTCAACACATCTCCTTGCATGAGAAAGTCTGCAATGGAATCAAACTTCTAATGAGAATATTTTATACATGAACTTTATGATTGACAATTTATTTTTGATGACAAATATTCATAAAAGTAATGAAATGCTAATATAAATGATAAGGTATAATAACATTAATATAGAAATAGTATACTGAAAGAATAAATGATTGCACTGAACAAAATGACAAAAAATAATAAAAAATAAATTAAACATAGCACTCTGCGATAAATTAAACTTGTAATGACAATATTTTATACATGAGCTTAATGATGGGCAGTTTATTTCTGATAATAAATATTCATAAAAGTAATGAAATGCTAGTGTAAAGAATTAGGTATCAATTTATTAATATAAAAATACAATACGGTAAGACTAGATGATTGCATTCAACCAAATGACAAAGAAAGAAGCAAATTTTAGAAGTTGCTTCGGCTGTTGTGAAAATAAATTCAAAATTATTTGTGTAGTACCTACAATTGAAAATCCTCTGTGGTCCTGTCCATGATTTTTCAGAGAATGGTTTCATTAAATGTGGAGAAAGGGGGGAAAACTGAATCTGCCACAAAATAGTGAGGAGTTTTAACACAACTTTTTGGTAAGTATTCCTCTCCTGAGATCTGCATATCCTTTTTTTGAATTAGTTAATTTATTTTGCTCTTGTCTCAAACTCCTCCATTACTGATGCGATGGTTACATATTGGTGCTAACATCAACATAGCGAAAGAAGAGATTTGAATCAACTATTGCCATTAAAACAATTGACTCAGTACCCTTATAATTTTGGTAATAAGATGCAGAATTAAATGGCTTCTGTATAACAATATGCTTCTTATCAATTGCCCCAATGCAGTTCGGAATATTGCATTTTAGCCAATATTGAGTAGCAATTTCTCTCCATTCAGCTTCATTTTGTGGCAACTGAAATATATACTTCAACCTGTTAATCAAAGCAACTGTGACTTATTTCACAATATATGAAACAGTCTTTTCTCTTACACGAAATATATAAGCCAATTCCCTGAATGTCATTCCTGTTGCATAAAACTTCAAAGTTATAGCAAGTCTTTCATCAGCCTTTATTGATTCTCTTAATCTCGTGTTTTTTTTTTTTTTTTTTTTTTTTTTTTTTTTTTTTTTTTTTTTTTTTGAAAATATCTTTTTGAATCAAAGCTGGAATGATATTAAAATAGTCTTCATCCATTCTCATCCAATTTCTAAAATATAAAAAATATAATAATTGTCTGTTTAATAACTTTGAAAATCCTCATCTATACTTGTAAAGATTTAATTAATTAATTATAATTACTTAAGTGAACCATATGTAGATATAGTTTAATGGAATCCTTTTACATAACACAAACAATGATGTATTTTCAAATTAAAAAAATGTAAACTCATTTATTACATTACATATTTTTATTTTATACGTTTATTTTAATATAAATATAAATTATACTTACCGATAAGAATGAATATCTTCTAACATTAATTCTTGAATCAAACCTTTTTCTTTCCGTCTCCTGACCAATTTTTATCTGCAACTTTTGTGCGTTTGCTTTTCTTATTAATTTTTTTTTATTCGTTTCGTTAATCAAATAGTTTGCAGCACACATAATAACAGTAATGGCAGCAATTATTAATTTACTATCCATTTTATTCAAAAGTTCAGTATTCGAGAAAAGAGAAAAATAAATGCTAAACAATGCAAACAATCGGAAATGGAACCCGAATGTAAACAAATTCTCGTTGATTTAAAATATCCATGACGTCAGATGACAACGTCTTATCTACAACGTCTTATCTAAGACAACGTCTTATCTAAGACCTCCATAAAACGGGATTTTTATATCATAAGACGGTGTCTCAATCGGATGGTCTACCGAGTTTGCGGCCTATCTTAGGAACCGTATTTATTTAATTATGGAGCCGAGTTACGGGGCTCTAACTTGAGACGGTAGTTTATTACATTTAAGCCCCTTTTGCATTAGAGTTGACGATATTTCAGCTTGGGCAGATTCCATAGACTTAACATTACGTGATGTCACAGCTTGATTTTCGGCAACTCAGGCTCATCATCTAATGATATTTTAGATATTTTTTACAGCTGCTCTATTAAAGTAAGATTTGAGTTTTGTTGTCGTCAAGTTTTATTCCAAATGAAGGTTATTTCCATTATGAGTTGCGAAAATGAGCAATGTTTTTGTGCATGCAGAAGCAACTCAAGCAGTTCGTATCGCTAATAGATGGTAAATGGAATTAGTTTTGTGTTCTTTTCGCCAAGCTGCGGCAAATTATGTTTTCAAAATACCAGTTTGTTTTAGGTCTTGATAACGTTATCTCTTTTTTTTTATTTTATTAAATTAAGGCAAAAGTTTAAACTTTGAAGAAATTATAAGATAAATAACTTTACATATAGTTTAATAATCCATCTATTAATTTAATCTGTCATCGTACAATATTGTAATCTACATTGTCTTAAGTAGGAATCATAATTTATTTTGCTAATTTATGAATAATTATATGTTTTCAACATTCTTAGAATTTCTGTTGTATTTGCATCTGACTCGAAATAAAAATTTATTTGAAAATTATTAGTGCTTGTTAAGAATTGGTGGCTAGTAAATCTGATTTAGTTCAAAATGTTTTTCTCATTGTTTTTGTTTTTTTTAATTTTATTTTATTCAGTGTAATAGAATTTAATTGCATTAGTTAAAACATTCCATGTATTAATTTCTAATTACGTACATTTTGTTAAATTATTTATATTTTTTTAGTTTAATTTTTAATCTTTTTCCAGAAATGCTTATTAAGAAATTTAAAAATTTAAGAGCATATTTTCAAAAGGAAAATAAAATAAATGAAAGAAAAGAGGAGTGGTTCTGCTGAGCCTTGTTCCTAGTTCTTTTGAGAACATTATCAATAAATGTCATTTCTAAATGTTGTTGTTACATCAACTACTATTATCAGCAATGTTTAATTTCTAGATTGTGAAATTGAAGTAAAGTTTTTATTATAATTTCTCAATTGTTTCCTCATTTTTTAGTACTATTTCCCCCCCCCATACTGCTTCTATATTTATAATTTAAATAATTAAGAAGCTTTTTGTTTACAAGAAATGTATTCTCTTGGTTAAAAAAGTTAATTTTAAATTATAATATTAGTCAAATTTATATTTTGTGCTTTAAATACTAACATGTTTATATGTAATTCATATTAAGTAAAATGAAATCATTTCTTTCATTTGTATTCAATAGGTTTTATATGTTGCATTATAATTCTTTACATGTACAGATAGTTCAATGTAAGTAAAATAATTCCATTTCTCTTTTACTTGTTTGTTAATAGGAGTTAACTGACACAGAGAGCAGTCTTCACAGTGAATCTGTTTCAATATCTAAGTGGAAGCAAAATAAACTTATTAAAAGAAAGAGAGGTGACGATAAATTGTATGAAAATGTGGATAATTGCTTGAAAAATTTAAGCGGAAACAAACCTACTGTTGGAGAAAATTTTGGGTAGTATGTTGCTCACAGAATTGTAGGATTAAAAAACAAACAAAAAAGAAATGCTATTCAGTTAGAAATAATTAATTTAATAAATTCATTTGGTAAAGATTAAAAATGCTTTTATCTTTATTATTTACTTTTTCATTGTTATATGTAAAACTCTTAATGAATTTAATGTCTAGTTAAAAATTCAGGTAATTAAAGTATCGTTTTCACTTCCTTAGCAAATGCTTTTTTTCGTGAATCAGGAATGTAGATGAGAAGAAATCCAACTTCTATATTAATTAAATTACTCAGTTTTCAAACCTTTAGCATTTTATCTTGGTATATATTATACACACAAAAAATATGATACTTATGAGTTAGTGTTGGGGGCAAATAATTTAATCTTATGAATATAATTGACTTTTTTTTTCAAGTAAATTGTGAGTAAAAATTTGTTATTGCTTTTTTTTATTTGCTACATATTGGGCCAGAATCCAAGTTCTGTTACAGTATTTTGTTTATTTTGTCGATAGAAAAAATAATAGGCAAAATGATATTTTCTCATTCATTATTATGCAAAATAAAATACAATTGAAAAAAAATTGTAGATTGAATTATATAATGACATGGATATCCAAAATTTTTAGTTTTTGTACTTATGTCTAGAATTTTGAAGAATAGACAAAATAAAATATACATTTTGATATCAAGAATTTTAACTGTTTTGAAAGTCAATTTTAGATTATTACTGCTTTTATCAGTAATATTGAGAAGAATAAGTTTTGTATCAGAATATTGCATATTATACTGCCTTTTTTTTTCTCCACTGACTTTATATTTAGAATTTAATTAGGTGTCTCAAAATATTAAGTATAGAATAATAAAATTATGATTTTTAAAATATTGTAATTTAGTTTAATAATTAAAATAAATGTTCAGTACAAACTGATACTTCATTTTTAACTCCTGATTCAAATTATTATTTTTTCTTGATAATAATACTGAAGACTCACTATTTAGCACATTGTTTCAACTCTTCTCATTCTTTTGATTGAAACAGTTATAAAATGAACAGAAAATTTTACATAGCATAAGAAAATTTATATTCACTCTACACAGCAGTATTCTTGTGTTTTCTAATTGCACACTGTCAAAAATATAATATATTTTAAATAATTGATACTGTGCATTATAAATATAAAATTTTGAACCAAATTTTTTAGTACTTTATTTTTATAAATACCAGTTTTAAATTCAAAGTAATCATAAGAAAACAATTATATAATAAAAAAAATAAGTAAATGGCATTTAATACTTAAAAAATGTATTTTATATGGAAAATCTAAATAAAATTAACTAATTACAAAATTTTTCTTTATTCCTGTTACAAAAAAGTTAATGCATAACACTTTTTTCTGGTATAGTACGTTCAGCCTCAGGTACATTGAGAATATTCTAAAGCAAATTTTAATTTACTTTAATTGCAAATTACTCCATTACTTGTCCTGCCATTAGTCCCTATGTCAACATATAAAACTCTATAAAAACTCTAACTAAAAAAATTAGAATTAACTAGAGAGCGCGCGCACACACACACACTACTGAAATCCCCTTTATAGTTGTAGTATGTTTAACCAGAGCCAAGTGGAGGCAAGATTTTAATGTACTTTCCATCCATGGCTCCAATGCACATAGGAAAGTTTCATATTGTAGAAAATCCATTGGCAACGCTCTTTCATTGTTCAGAAGTTTCAGGGATTGTTAAATTTTCCCTCAGAACCAAATTTAATGCATCACAAACTTCTTCCAGAATAAACAATATGGTGCACTGCGCTATTCGAAATTCAAAAGCCAGAGAGCTTTGTGTGTCACCTAGGAAAAAGAAATAGCTATAATATTTTAAATTATTCATATCATATATTTATGATATAATTAATACTTTGACTTTTAAATTAAAAAGATTTTAATGTATTTTAACACTTTTGGGACACTCTTTTTTGTTAGCACTTTAATTTTGAAAAATCTAGAATTATAATGAAAAAAAATTTATAGATAAAGATAAATACATTTCTGGAAATATTAGGCCTCTTTATATGTGCAATTAATATTTAACACTCTTAAATCTAAGAATTTTGATACTGTAGAATATTAAGAAACATGTTACGTATAGCCTAAAGAAACTATAAAACTGTACTTATATTGCTATATTTAAATAAAGATAGCAATGTACTTAAAAAAGAGTATACTAAATATTACATAAAAAAATATGACACAAGAAAGATAACTTAACAATTTAAGAATGAGATTAATAGGAACAAAATGTAGAAGACAGATAGTGAATGTTGTGCTGAACTGTTAATTTATTGACTTTAAACATGAAATTTATTAAACTCTTAAATTATGGTACAAATTTGATATAAATTATAGTCGTTATTTTTTAATCATTTTACATATTGCAAACGAACCTTTAAATATTCAAAAACTAATATTATGACTGGTTAAGACTTATAGATACCTCAAACAGACATTCAAAATTATTTTAGAAACATACTTCTAAAGCAAGCTCCTTTATTGGGTTATTTAAAAAAAATTTTTTTGACTCTTTAGAAGCCATTGTCTACTATAAATTATTTTCTTTTCTTTTCGAATACGTTTATTTATAATCAAACATACAGCAACCAGATATTTTTCTTTTTTACGTCAACAAAGATTAGCTTAAATAATTTTAAACGTGACGTTTCAAACGATAAAACTGTGTGAAAGAATAGCAAGATGGCGTAATGTTAGCAAATTTTGGCTAAAAATTAAATTCCCAAATAAGAATTCATCATGAACATCTGGACACCTACAGAGTAAAATATGGCAACCTGAAAAATGTTTGCCAGGAAAGCGATCTATTATTAAATCTAGTAAAACAGCTATTTTCTTATAGCAAACCTAATAGAAATCTCGAAGATTCATTGGACGATTGACGTTACATAATGTTAAGTGTATAGGAGTCGCGCAAACTGAAATATCGGCATGTATAACCTAATGAAGGAACTTGCTTGAGAAATAAGTTTCTGAAATAATTTTTAAAGTATATTTTAAAAATATACTTTAAAAATTATTTCAAAAATTTAGGTATGTATAAATCTTAATCATTCATAATGTTATTAGTATTTGTATATTTTAAGCGTTATTTAAAATATGTAAAATGATTCAAAAATAAAGTTTTTGTACTGAAAATTACACTTGATCTCAGTGAAATTAATATTAAATTTTTCGCCTTCATTAAGAGAATATTATTCTTTAATTTATCGAACATACACTTACGATACCATTCATTATCAATTGTTCAATAATGTGCAAAAATGTTTAAGCCCAATTTAATCATTTTCCTCTTTGCTGATTTCATCTAACTGTCCGAGTTGCCGAAAATTGAGCTGTGATGTCATGTAATGCTAAGTCTATATATGGGAGTTGCCCAAACTGAAATATCGGCAACTCTTATGTAATAGGGGCTTTAGGTCTCAATCTAAGTTGAACCGAAGTTCACTAGTCCATTTATCTCTTTCCTGTTATTTATTGTGTGCAAGCGAAAAACTATTAAAAAAGAAAATGATTACAATCATCACATTTCCTTCTAATTTTTGTTCTTTAATAAAGATTTTATCAGCATAAATGGGAATAAAATACCATGTGTAAAAAAGTAAGGGTAAAATTAAATCTACACTACTGGCCATTAAAATTGCTACACCAAGAAGGCGACATGCTACAGACGTGAAATTTATACGAAAGGAAGGTGCTGTGATATGCATATGACTAGCTTTTCAGCGCATTCAGAAAGCAGGTGCCAGTAGCGACACCTACATTGTGTTCAAATGAGGAAATTGTTCAGCCGGTTCCTCATATACAAATTGCATTTGAACATTGTTGCCTGGTGAAAAGTTGTTGTGATGCCTCGTGTAAGAAGGAGAAATGCGTACCAGCACGTTTCTGACTTTGATAAAGGTCGAATTGTAGCGTACCGGGATTGTGGTTTATCTTATCGCAGTATTGCTGCTCGCGTCGGTCGCGATCCAATGACTGTTAGCAGAATATGGAATCGATGGGTTCAGGACGGTAATACGGAACGCCATGCGGGATCTCAACGGCCACCTATCACTAGCAGCCGAGAAGACAGGCATATTATCCGCATGGCCGCAATGGATCGTGCAACCACGTCACGAGCCGTGAGTCAAGAAACGGGGTCGTTTGGAAGACAAGTGTCTGCACGAACAGTTCGACGACGTTTGCAGCAGCATGGACTGTCAGCTCGGAGATCATGGCTGCGGCTTCCATTGACGCTGCGTCATAGACAAGAGCGCCTTCAATGGTGCGATCAACGACGAACCTGGGCGTTTTCTAGTATAATGGCGAGACGTCATCTTTTCAGATGAATCCAGGTTCTGTGTACAGCATCATGATGGTCGCATCCGTGTTTGGCGGCATCGTGGTGAACGCTCACTGGCAGCGTGCATTCGTCATCGTCATACTGGCCCATCATCTGGCGTGATGGCATGGGGTGCCATTGGATACACGTCTCGGTCACCTCTTGTTGACATTGATGGTGCTTTGAACAGTGCACGTTACATTTCTGGTGTGTTACAACCCGTGGCTCTACCCTTTATTCGAGCCCTGCAAAACCCTACGTTTCAGCAGGATAATGCCCGACCGCATGTTGCCGGTATTGTACGGACCTTCCTTGATACGGAACATGTTCGGCTGTTGCCCTGGCCAGCACGTTCTCCAGATTTTTTACCAATAGAAAACGTCTGGTCAATGGTTGCCTAGCGACTGGCTCGTCAACAAATACCAGTCACTACGGTTGATGAACTGTGGCATCGTGTTGAAGCTGCATGGGCATCTGCACCTGTACATGCAATCCAATCTCTGTTTGACTCAATGCCCAGGCGTATAACTGCTGTTATTACTGCCAGAGGTGGTTGTTCTGGGTACTGATTTCTCAGGATCTATCCAGCCAAATTATTTGAAAATTTAATCACTTGTTATTTCTAGTATAATATATTTGTCCAATAAATATCATTTTCTTATCTGCATTTCTTTCTGGTGTAGCAATTTTAATGGCCAGGAGTGTATAAGCAAAATATTTTTATCTCCTTTAAGTTTTAACCTCTTAACCATCTGGGGCTCTAATTCTTGATGGGACGTATTTCCGCCTTCCCCTAAACCATTTCACACACACAATTAAATTTTAATGACTTACAGCCAGAAATTCCATCAATCGCTTTCAGCTGTATTAACCACTATGTGGTAGTAGTTTACTATGTGAATGTTTTGCTCGAAAATTTCTATAAACTTCTATTATAATTTTTTATTACACTATATATAAGTCGATACAAAATTATTAAAAATACAGTTGTATCACCCAATAGCGATCTATCATTGAAGTACTTATTTGTTTTCAAGAACTGTTACTCAAAATCTGATACACCCACTTTCATTTACTTTTAACATATAACAATTACACAACCTTGATTCTTGGTCACAAAGTACAGGTAGCCCTCATACAACATGGTATCTTATAACACGGTTTCGCTATAACACGATTCGTAAATTGTGGGAACCCTCCTACAACACGGCATCCTATAACACGGTTTCGCTATAACGTGATGAGAAAACTGCAAATCCTTTGTACATACAACACTGTATGTACTTCTACAGACGCGGCGGTGCTTACTGTACTAAAGGTACAGCGTTGCGGAAATGTATGTAGGTCCTTAACCGTACTTGTAGCCAAAACTTTAAATAGGCACGCACGAGGCGATAGCCCTGTTGCGTATTAGGCATCACAAGGCATGAACCGACGCTTGAGACGGTCACCAACGGGGACTGTTTAGTTATGAGTTTTCCGCGCGGTCTTGGTCTTAGACTAATTTACGACCAGATCAAGTGGCCGACGCGACTTTGCGAGCCACGTGTACGATGTCACTTCCAAACTTTGGGAAGGGGAAGACGATTGCTCCTCTTATCGGGACCTGTGTCTCCCTTAGGACATTGGGGTACGCTCAGTCAGGATGGGAATATCCAATTGCTGCTTAATAATTGCCTACAATAGTTCTTGTCTAAGATGCATGTGTATTTTCCGCGAGGAGTCAGTCAGTCAGTTTTCCGAGTGGTTTTACCTACGTTATTTACTTTTATCCCCGTGACCTGAAAACAACAGTGTCTCACTCTGCTAGTCGGTAGTCTACATCTAACCACGGTGTGTTAAAGAATAATTTTTTCATCTTTAAGACATAAAGCTTAAGCCTCAAGCAATGTCAGATAAAGTTAAAACACCGTTCAAGAGGAAATTTATTTCTTTAGAAGCAAATACAATACTTGGATCCTTTATTGAAAGGAGAAAAAGCATCCCACATGGGGAAAAGCATTGATTTGAATGAAGCAACATCATTCCTAATCAGTATTTGCACAACCATGGGCTTGTCAGGACAGTCAACAGTCAGAACCATCAAGAAAAATGAAAAAGAAATCAGAAATATACTGGAAAACAAATCCAAGAGCTTGGGTAACAGGAAATTTATTTAAAGACTGGTTTTCAAATTGTTTTGTGCTAAGCGTTGGGCATTATTTAAAGCAGAAAAATTTGAGCTTTAGGCGCTATTACTGTTAGATAATGCTCTATGCCACCCACAAGATTTGACTCATCCCAACGTCAGAATAGTGTTCCTACCACCTAACACTACTTCGTTGCTCCAACCGTTGGATCAAGGTATTATTAAACCTTTAAAACGTATTATATAAGAAGATCCTTACAGTGGATTTTAGACGCAACCGATTCGGAATCAATTAGCGTAATGAAGACTTGGAAGAAATTTTCAATCAAGCACTGTATCGAAATCATATCTTTGTCGTTGAAGGAAATAAAAACATTAACCTTAAATGCGTGTTGGAAGAAGATATGGCCCTCTTCAGTTCCCAGATAGCAAACAACGTCCAGTGAACATCCCTCGGACATCCATATTTGATCCTCCGACGTCTTGGATGTGATTTGGACGTCCCCTGGATGTTCTTTGAGAAAGTCCTCAGGACAGCCTTGTAAAGCTGTTTTAAGTATGTCTTTTTATGGATCTGTTTTGGACGATCTGTTGATAAACATCCTGAAAAGGTTTTTTTTACATCCTTTTTTGGTTTTTTTAACAAATGATCTGAATGCATTTTTTAATTTACTTATAAAATTAAAAAATCATATCAATTTGTTAATAAATGTAAATAATTTTGTGCTACATTGTATTTAGTGATTAAAATGAGAATATATTCTCATTTTAATTAGTAGAAATCACATTATGTAAAATTTATGAATTTTTGTGCTATTGAAGATCCTGTCTTTTATGTCCTCATAATTATAAACAAAGATATATGTAAAAACAAAAGAGTATATTTGGCAAAACTATATTTTTTTGAATACGACATGAATTTAAAAGGGATTTTCAAGGGTTATACGACTGCTATGAAGACAGTACATATATTCTAAA
>JAPDSC010080845.1:53088-104018 GCA_026290005.1 Latrodectus geometricus
ACTAAATCAAGTTGAAGAGTTTTGCTTACTAAATCAAGTTGAAGAGTGTCCTTCCCCGGGGAATAGGGCTGATATTTCATAAACTTCAGTTTATGATTTTTCGGCGAAACCCCGGGTAAACAAAAAAAAAAAACGACCGAGATTAAGCCATTACCCCACTCCGGGTCTCGGTGGAAAATGGCCTGCTGTTCTTACCAATACTAATTAATGCTATCTGCAGGTATTGAGTTAAGAAAAGCAATTATTCATAAGTGAATTTTTTCTATTATTAAAAAAACAATCGCGCATTCGCGTGTCGAATTGTCCTGGGCCAGAACCTGGCCCACTTTTGCGCTTGAGGGATTCTGGTAGAATTGTCCTGGGCCAGAATCCTTCAAGTGAAAATTTGGGCCAGAATCCCTCAAGCGCTTAAAGTGGCTTAGCTTCTTTCGTCTATATACTACTTAGATTATTTATAGAAAAGTCATCATATTAATATTCATTTAGAAAGGAATATTTAATAACACAAATTTTATTTAATAATAAATTTTAAAGAAAAATGAATACATTTCTAACATGAAATTTTATTTTTTTAAAATTTTGCATGATGATTTCACTAAATAAATTTTTGATTCAAAAAAACAAATTTATATTCTCTTTAAATGAAAAAGATGCATCTCTAGTTTAGATTTTTCAGAAATTTTAAAGCAACTGCAGATTATAAAATTACGGCTGGAAAGGATTGAATTTTGGGCTAATTTTATATTTAATCAATTTGAAAGGTTATTTCTTTATCAGACTAATTTTAATATGTCATAAAAAGTATTAAAAATTTAAAACTTGCTATTTCATTGTTGGGATTTGTTATGTCTATAAGTCCATGTGTTGTTTATTTTTTAACTATCAAATGAGAATCTAATGGTGATAAGAAAATTATTTTGCTTTATTGCTTTACAAGTGTTGAATTTTTTTTAACAGTAGCTCTTTTAAACTAATTTATATCTTTAAAATAAAATTTAAGTTGTTGAAATGATCATTAAACCTTAACATATAAAGTTTTGTTTCTGATAATCTTGGTCTTTCTAGATTATCTTATAAAATATTAATTTCTTTTTTTAATAATAGATGCAGTCTGTTTTCATATGCCTCAAGTTACAAAAGCAGAGATGGCTAAGAGCATATCGAATTGTCTGCGGCATGCAAAAGAAAGGGCGGAGAAACAGAAAAAAATAATGATTGAGTGTGAATAATAATGATTGTAATAATAATAATGATTGTGAATAAAAATTGAGTGTGTATATAGAATTCTGTGAAATTAACAATCTAAAAACTCTATTTTGTTTCAAATTATATTTCATTTAATTTCTTAAATTCATTTGATTTATACTTAAAACTGTGCAATTTTGAATCACTCTTTAAATGAAAAAAGAATTTTGAATGTTTCAAAGAAAACAAAATATAATTATGGTGTTTGAAATGCCAATTAATGCAATCTTTGTTCTTCTGAAATATCTTAGATCCATTTGATTAAAACACAAATTTTTTTTCTAAGAATTTCATAAAATATAGGAAAATTTGTTAAGTTAATAAATATTAATATATTTTGATAATAAATCATAATGATGCTGTTAAAATAGTCTCATGGAAACATTTCAGAAATTGGCTATTTTCTTATATGAGAAAAATAAAAATTAGATAATTATTAATTAGAACTTAATTTAATTGTGCCAATTGAAATTGTAGATTCTCTGTTAGTTAAATGATTGTTGTAGATTAAATGAGTTAATTTGCATGTGCATTTGTGTGTGTGAATAAAATGTTTTGGTATATATATACCAGTGTTTTATATATATATATATATATATATATATATATATATATATATATATATATTTTTTTTTCTTTTTTGAAATTCAATCATTTAAAAATTCTTCCTGTGTTACAAACAAATGCAAATATTTTAATCTATATTACAATATATATGCTTATATTAAAATTGATATATTTGTATTTATTTCTTCTATGAAATTTTAATCTCTTAGCAGTTCCCCTGTTTCACATAAGCATAAATTCAAATATTCAAATCTATATTAATATATTTGCTAATATTGTAATGCATTTGTTTATATTAAAATCTGCATATTTCTCTTATATTTAAAAAAATGCTACATTGTTTAAAAGTATGATATACTTCTAAGCAATGTAGCCTTTTTTTAGATATCTTTCATTTTAAAAATTTAGCATTTAGATATACCCCAAAAGAATTCTTTTGTCAGAAGTATTAATATTTCCTTCGAATGAAATTTTCGGTTAATACCTTGACAATTTTATTGCATTTATTTTTTAGAACAGTAGTAATTTATATTCATAATAATGTTGCAAAAACAATTAAAGAAAGGAAAAATAATTATTTTTCATTTCTTTATTTTTTTGCGAAATGGTATCAGTCACTACTTACAGAAAAAAAATAACAGTGAAAAAAGCTTTATGAATAATAATGATGTTATAAACAGAAATACACATAATTATTAGTAAATAAAGTATGTAAACTTTAATAACATACAAAAAGTTTACTGAATTATTGCAGAAAAAAATAACAGTGAAAAAAGCTTACTGAATAATAATGATGTTATAAACAATAATACACAAAATTATATTAGTAAATAAAGTATGTAAACTTTAATAACATACAAAAAGTTTACTGAATTATTGCTTAAAAACAATGATAGTGTTCATTATTTAATACTAAAATTTAAAAACACGCTTAATATGGCTGTTATATGAATGTCCAAATATGTGCCAAATCACGTCCAATATGTGCCTAATCACGTCCGTCTCGGAGGTCTATGGGACGACCTACGTACGTGTTACTTCCGGACATTGGGACGTGCGGAGAATGTCCGTAAGACGTCGCTGGACCCCTATCGGACGTCCTCTTACGTCCAGGTGGACGTAAGAGGACGTTCTCCGAACATCCTGAGGACCATCGTTTGCTATCTGGGTTGAAACAGAAAACATGCGTGAAACATCGGAAAACGAAATTGGTGCCATATTAGAAGTCGCTAAATCAATCGGAGGCGAAGGTTTTGTGGATATGGCTACTGAAGACATTCACGATTTATTAGTGGAAGAAGAAGTTGACGAAGCGAATTTGATGGAAATGGCATCCCTAGATACAAATCGAATCTATTTTGAAGACGCTAGCTCTGATGAAGATTGTGCAGTTAAGAATTTAACATTAAAAAAATTACAAGAAGGCCTATGCTTAACGGAAAATCTCGAGTTATTTTTCTTGAATACAGAACCTTCTACGGAAAAAAGTCGAAAATTCAAAAGGGAGCTGCAAAAATGTTTAGCTCCATACCGCGAAATTTACAATGACCTAGTAAGAACCAGCAAACAAAGTTCGATTAAGGATTTTTTAAGAGGGGAAAACATGCAAAAACTTTAAATAGAGAAAAAAGTTCTGAAAGTGAAGGCGATATCGTTCCACCCAAAAAACGTTCTCCGTTGATTATACTGAGCAGTGACGACGAATAAATTCATTAAATTAGGTTTGCGTTATATTAAAATATTTTTTTCTTACTTTGTGTTGTATATACATTTGTTATTTAATAAAAATTAAGTTGTTTAGGTCGAATTAAAAAAAAATATTTATTTTTAATAAATTTTTGGAACGTAATCCCTTTTTGTACTTGCTCTGGATCTCATACAACACGGAATTTTCGAGGAACCTAACGACCGTGTTATAGGAGGGTTACCTGTAGGCAAAACTTTTGGAACTGTAGAAAATAAACTGGCACTATCATTAAGCAAGCTATCCTTGAACGTTATTAGTTGACATAGGAGAAAAACAGGGTAATCAATTTAGGAGTACCATTTGGTTTTTATAAAACCCTTGAATATGACTAGTATGGTAACTATTCTAACAGTGAATTATAATTGCTTATACCTTGTTTAAGTGCTGGAAATTAAGTATGAATTTTATTATTAACAGTAAAGAAATAGATAAAAATCTTATTATACAAATTGCATTTAAGGAAGGAAGTGTATCTTGTTAAGTACACCTTGTTAAAGAGGGTAAATTGTTTGTACCTTGTTGAGAATGGATTACAATTTGAAACAGAGTTAGACTGTTATAACTTTTCTTGTGAAGTAAAACAGAAAGAGAGGCCTACAATGTTATTTAATCCTGTGATAATTTTATTTTAGAAAAACATAATTTAAATAAAACTTTTCACATTATCATTTCTTACAACAAACGTTGAAAATATTTACCATTTTGATTATAACATGAGCACGTCGAATCAATTTTTTTTATACACTTCGCAACATTGTTGGTGTCATTGGAGAAAATTCTTTAGTTACGTTTTAATTCATCAAAGTTTGATAGTCTTTTCTGAGAAACCCAATCTTTGAGATAAACTGACAAAAAGAATCGAATGGTGAGTGTTCTGGTAACATTGTTAGCCAAATACTTACTGAAATTAAACGATGAAACAATTTTTAAAGAACATCCATTGCTGACTTTGACAATTGTTAAGTATCTCTGTTTTGCTGAAATTAGCAGTAACCTGTATCTCCAGTGAAGCAATAAAGAGCTTGAATTATAAACAAGCACATGTCGGAAATGATGGTTTGGGAAAAACAAATTTAGTTACACTACTTTTTAACTACAAGAGTGCACACTACACGAGTCTTTCAGATACACAAAGACGATTCCTAAACTCATGGAGATTCTTTCGATTCTACAGCATAAATTTTGGCTATTTACACACTCAAGGGAAACTAATTTTCATCTGAGATGTAAGCATCACTAAGCTTTTGAATATTGTTAAAAATAAATGGGTGGAATCAAACATTTTTTTGTTAATTGATTTGCAAAATGTTCAGCTTCATGAAACTTTTTTGAAGAAAAAACCACAAATATTTGCTGCAAAAAATTAACATCATTTATTGTTGGAAATCAAATTTCATACAAACTTCTGATGGCTGAATTAATAATTTTAAGGATTCCCATTGATTTTTATTTAAGAAACTTTATTGATAGTGTCACAGTAAGTCCTGAAATTTATAAAAAAAGTTAATAAGTAAAGCATTAAAACATTATTAACAACATTCAAATGGGAGTTAATTACAAACTGTTACCACTAATTCTTTTGTTGCAAATGTCAAAAAAGCTCAAAGAATTGAAAAATCTGATGACAGATAACTGTAGGTTAGGTTATGAACATGTCTGGTATAAAAATGCTTAACTTTTAATTTTTGGAAAATCAACAAAATAGGTTAGGTTAGGTTATGACCAACATTTTTGGGGCTCTATGCTAATATGCTTGTAGCACATATTGAAGAGAATAACTGGAAATGTTTTTTTTAATACAAATAAACACACATGCCATAGAAACCTGTTTATAGGGTAGGCAACCATTCACAATTCTGTCATACAAAGAAAGGACGAAGACAGGAGAGAAAGTACATCTATGCCCGGAACCGGGATTCGAACCCAAATCTCACTATCCGCAGTCAGGCACACTGACCACTAGACAGAGCAGACGGCAACAAAATCAGGATGCTTTAATATAATAAAAACCTTTCATCCCTTCCGTGAGTCCATAAAACTGAGTACCATAAAACCAAGCATGCTTGGCAATTAAACACCAAGGGTTTTGCATTAGGGTGACCACCTGATCGGGATATACGCTTTGCACCCCAGTCAAGAAAACAGATACAGGCACTGTAGACCTTGGCCTCCTTCCAGTAGTAACAGAATAAAAAATTCCCCTATCTAGAAAAATAAGAATATATGACCAAATATTTTCTTAGTATGGTAATTAACAAATGATGCATTCCCTCAATTATTAATATAATTATAGTTCAATAAAGTTATTAGCATAAAATTTTTACCTTCTCACATAATCTCTATTGCTGCTTTTTGAAAGTCATACAAATTTACAAAAAGCAATATTGAAAAATATAAATCAGTCAACCAACTGATACTTTGAAAACCAATAAAAAAATAAAGCTAATTATTTTGTCAAGATAAGATTTATCGAAAAAGCTGCATAAAATATCACAAAAATAAAGCCATTAGAATTCACCGAAAATAATATGAAGCCTTTTGGTAGCTCATCAGATGCATTAAACAGAGACGAGTTTATCACATGCATTATTGGAAGACAGCAACAAAATGAATTCTCCATCAGATGCATTTTTTTGTTTTTGATGAAAAAACAAGATAAATTTTTTAACACCCAATATGGAAAGTTTTTTTTAATACACTCGAACACAAAGAGGAAAGCAGACTGCTAATGTAGATTTTTCAAAGAAAAATAAATAAAATTTTTTATAAGTATGTATAGATTAAACAACACATTTTTACTACAATCTCTTTTAAATTATCTTATCCACCTAGAATTTCCTTTTTAATTGTTATAGCGATCATTATTTGTGTAGCCCACCTTTTTCAATTCTGACCCTCCTCTGTGGTCCTTAAAAAGAGTCTCCTTTTACTTCATATTTGTTTTCAATTGAAAACCTAATTTCTGGCACATAAGAAACTTAAATTCAATATAAAATATTTCATACCACAAAACAAAAACTATTCTTTTACATTTTTAAATATTGATATTAAAAAAGTGGGTAAATCAGACAATCTAATTCATTATATGGAATTTCTTAAATCTCATCAAAAATTCTTCAGAAATTTATTATCACAAGAATAACATTTAAATAATAATTCTGCATTATTTCCTTAATCATCTATCTTTCAAATGTAATGTCTCATACACAGAACAATAGCCTGATAAGAATATTAAAAAAGATTAAGTCTAAATTACTCATTAATGTCTTTTACAACAAGAGATAGTTCATAAACAATGCAAGTGTTAAACACAATATCTGGGAGAACAATTATCGAGCTTCTTAGTCCTTCTTTACTCTCTATTAAAGCTTTAGCATTACTGCAACAAACCAAAATGTATTAAATCAAATGCCTCATTTATTTTAAATATCTATTACTAATTTTAAATATTTTTCTTTATAATTTTTTTGAAACATTAAAAATTTACTGATTTCTTTTTCTACTAAGTAGTACAGAATGTAAAAGTAATTTTATACTAAATTCAATACATTAATTCCAAAATATGTATGGAAGGAATTTAGCGATATAATATATATTTTATGATATGGTATATTTTAATCATTAATACATTTTTGTTCCCTGTTTAAGTAATGACATTTTAATTACTAAAGTATTAATGATTTTTCATTTGTATATTTCAAAAATTTCTATATCATGTAATCTCTAAAGACGATTTTGAAGTATTTTTATTAATGAAGATATTGAAATTTAAAAATATAAAATATACTGTTTGGTGTTTTTAATGTGAAAAGAAAATAAAGTTTAGAATTAGTCTGCTTAAATTATATAGATATATGTTGCTTGTTCAAATAAGGATTATGCAAAAGGAAATTGTTTAAAAGAGTACTTTATTATACCAGTTGCAAGGTCTTTATTAAAAATATTGATGCAAAGCACTAGTAAAAAACACATGGTGACTGAGGATACTAAATATCAAGACCAGCTGTGAATATATCTATATTGTACACAGAGACTATGGGAGCCAAGAAAAATATTAAACTCACTTAAAAATACAAAATTAACCACAGCAACATAACGTATTTAAAAAATGGGACGCCGTTTTAAAAAATTCATGAGTTTTGCTTTGGAAATTCACTTTATAATCTTTAATCTGCCCTTCAACTTAAAATTACGAAATAAGCAGTTAAAGTCCACAGTATAAAACAAAAACACAACTGTTCCTTTACATCTTCTAAAAGTATGATAGTTTAAGTAATTTTTCTAAAGAAATATTGTGAGTTTTAAAATTAGTAAAAGTAGCATATAAATTACAGAACAAATTTGAAAGAAAATCCATATTGATGAAACAAAGAGGAAAGAATTGAACAGCCCTCATTGTATCCAAAGTATAATTAATGATTATCAACAAAGATGGCTCCTACTAAGCACACCACCCCAAGGTGCTAATAATTCCCACCAGACAAATAATCTGTGTTGTCAGTTCATTTGTCAACTGCTAAAATCTAAATATGGCACTTTAAATTAATTAATGCATGGAATCTATTATTATAAGTTATATACCACATTTCACTTTTTTATTTGTACTTTTTAACATAAAAGAAAGTTCTTTAAATTTAGCAATCTAATAGATTGCTAAGTTCATCAGACTTATTTGCCTTTATAACACTTTTTCAATTTAACTCTTTCCATCTTTAATAAATCTTATTACAATGTGGAAAGAGATTTTATTTTGATGTAGAAGATACTCCATTATTTCATCAGCATTTGCGATCGCAATGTTTTGCAAAATTCAGTTTCTTAAAAATTTATTTCTAATCATGTAATTTAATTTCTAATAAATTATTCAATATTTGTGACAAAAAATAGTTGGTATGGTTTGTTTGTTGCTCAATGGTCATACTTTAAATATGCAGGTATTTATAATTAGGACCAACAGCTTATTTTGGAATAGTTTATGTGAGTTTCACTAACAGAATATAAGTGAAATAAACTTGAAGAAATGAATTGAATTAAACCTTTTTCAAATCTTGCAATGTTTCAACTAATAAAATGCTTAAATGTTTACATAATGCTTAAGCAGAAACATATTTATTATATAAAAATTTAAGAACAGCATTCATTAAAACATTTTTCCAAATATCAGACACCTTAATAATGATTTTAATAAATTCGGCACATGCAAGTTTATTGATATTAAATGCTTAGATAATAAAATTAATTCAAGAAGATTTAAGTCATTTATTGTTGCACCTTAAAATATATTAAAGACATCGTTTTCATGAAATAAAAGGTTATAGATGAATATAGTTCATTTTCCACATATATATGCATTGTTAATCTTTCATAAACATGTAAAAAATATATGATTGTGATTTCAGAAATGAACTCAATGACTTAAGTACAAATTTTAAAGAAATACACAAATAATTCAGAAAAATTTTAATTCCAAAAATGTGATTGAAAAACATGTTGAAATAAAGAACTAACAAATTATTCAGTTTACTACACTATCGCAATCAAAATACAAATATAAGCATAAGCAGCTTTGAGCTTAATTAACATGCGCATAATAAAATAATTCATTTTTCATTATGCAGTGCAATAGATTTTTAAAGAAAATAACAGTAACAACAAATAACAATGATTAAATAGCATGCCAATATATAACTTTCGAAAAATTCTTGATTTCGATAACTAAACCTTGAAACTGAAATTAGAATAATTATATCCATAAAAAATACAAAATAATTTTATGATAAATAATAATTAAAATAAAAATTTTCCCACAATATGATGAAAATGCATTTAGACTTTCTGTTTCTATTATCTTACAAATTTATAATTCATAAAAAATATTGCATAATGATTCCCATATTTAGATTGTAAGACAAAAAGGGTTTAAACATATACAACTGGTGGGAACATGTATTAAAGGAGAGGTGATATAAAATATCACTTTAATATTTGTATTAAAGTCACTTTACTCCAATTGTAGAGGAACAATGGCTAACTGGTAATTCATTATTGCTCTTCTCTGAATCAAACACTTTTTCATCCCTTGGTTTAGCTTCTCCAAATATGCTAGATCTGTTTGATGTGTCTGCTACAGCATTTACAGGATCTTTAACAGATCTAGGAAGTAATTTCAGACGAGGTCTAGCAGCTGCTTCATCTGTAAAAAAAGAATGTCATTACAAAAAAGTTAATTTTTAAATCATGAATAATATTAAAAACTGCAGGTATATTTAGAAAAAACAAACAAGTTAATTATTGTAATTTTATAATGTATACAGCCGGACTAATTATAAGGCAATATTATGGTTTTCAGTATATCTACAAGGTTTCTTTTCACTTGATTCTATGCAAATGGAATATTCCTTCATATAGTCCTTAATCTATTAAATTTCAGACTTATTTTAGACACCTTTGTTATAAATGTGCTTTTAGATTAGCAAAACCTTCAATATCTTCAATTCAATGTTCCAGAGAGTTAATTCAATTAGGTAAATATTTATCATTTTTCATGGAATGGGATTAAAAGATTTCAACTATGTTTCTTGTATGTATAGTAACATAAAATTTTTTGACAACTTACATTATTTCCACAGTTTTATATTAAAATACAAAACATTCAACTTTAATTAGAAGCAAAGCAACTCTGTTATATTTTGTCACTAAAAAATGTAAGCTATAAAAATAAAGTAACAAGAATCGGCACATAACAAAGCTATCAATGTATTGATAACTATTTTAAAATATAAAAATATTACTGAAATAATGAGAAATACATAATTTTTGTTAAACCACAACTTACAAAATAGGAAGCATATGCTCAAAGATAGGACAATTGTAAACTGATTTTAGCTGATTTGTAAAAGTGGAAAATAGTTTATTTATACAATGCACTAACTAAATATTCCTGAAGAGTTACTAATTACAAATTTATTTACCTTCTCATTAATAATACGATTAGAATTTAAAACTTCATATTTTCCTGAAGAAATAGTAAGTAAGTAAGATTAAATTCAATTTATACATAATATTTTATTAATAAATAAGAATCACTAGAAAAGTTATTGTTTATTATTATATTATTTATAAATTAAGCTAGACTGACGCTTTTTTGTTTTTGGACTAGTGGAAATAAATATAAATAACAATGTATAACTAATTGCATATTAGTAAATATCCTTTAGTTAACAGAATGACACATATCACACTTACATTTTAAACAATCATAAAATAATAACTGTCATACAATAATGAAATTTCGAAAGTATGGAAACTGATTAAAATTAAAGAATTCATTTGCTTGTAATTGTATCATGATACAAATTATTTAACAAGGGATACAATATTAGATATTATTTGCACTTTTCAAAACAAACATAAGACTCCTCAAAGACTGAAAAAAATCTGAATAATTGACATACATAAAATTAGTTTTTTTTTTTTTTAAACAGAAAATTTATTTGAATTATTAATCCTTTTCTAATCTAAATGAACAATTGCAAAAAATACATTTCCTCTAGAAAGTATGAAAGAAAATTTCAGTTTTTTTCACAACCTTTAATTACGAAAATTATATTCCATCCTGTATTTACCAAAATTTTCCTGTATATAATCCGCACGGCCGTTTTTTCGAGTAAAAGGAAAAAAAGCGTCGCATTATCCGCAGCGTCGTATAATCCATGGCAATTTTTTTTCTGGCGAATAGTCTAAAATATGTACTGCTGATAATATAGGTGTCACATAAAATAATAATAATAATTAAAATAAAATGCACAGTAAGATTAAAAATTTAATAAATTGTATAGAAAAAAAGCATTTATTATGAAAAATATCAGACTAGATCCAGTTTATCGCAAAGTGCGATAGACTTGAGATGAAATCACGAGATCGATCAAAAGCGATAATTTTGAGAAGAGTCTTGTAAAACTTATTGATATTCAGCTTCTAATATTTTTTAAAATGATGTTAGATATATTTAAATTAATATATATTTGTTTCGTTAACATTTAAATGAAAGAAATGGATTATTTACAAATTGTGTATTTTATACAATTTTTTTTTATACCATGTGTGCTTTGTTTTTCACTTCACATTAACACATTTGACGCCATTGTTTTTATTTGCTTTCGTTATAGCTTTTAATTTAAAATCTGCTGAGCTTTTAACTTAAAAATTTTAGCTTCCTTATGACGATATACGAATTTGAATATTTTCAAAACGAAACAGCTCAAGTCAAGGCAAATTGCAAAATGACGTTAGCGAATTTACAACCGTAAAATCTTTAAGAGGAACCGAATTCGTTTTTGAACGTAATTGCACAAAGCCGATTATAGTTTAAATAACTCAGGTGTGTCCTAGTACCCCAGTTATTCATTTTATGAAACAAAGAGTATTTCTTTCAAAACTTTCTTGTAAGCTTTTCTGATGGAGAATGTTTTTTTTTATCAGATAATCAGCGGCGGCATATAATACGTACAACAAAAATTCGGAATTTTTTTAACACATAATCCGCGGATTATATACAGGATAATACGGTAATATGCTCATCAAATTTGCATTTCCCATTTGTATCCCCTTTTAGTAAAATTTGTGATAGTTATTTGAAATAAAAACATTTACAAAATTAAAATAATGAAAAACCATCAATAACTTTTTCAAACTAGTTAACAAACTTATATGAATATTTACAATGAATATCAAAGTTCAAACTATTTGTATTATTTCAAATTGAAAATAAACATTTTAATATTTTATGGAAAATTACAAATTTATTTTCTTTAAATATAATATGTATTATTCTATAAATAATTTATGAAGAATATTTGTTATTCAAATTATCCAGATTCAATGATGAAAAAAGGTTCTAACATTTTATTAAATATCAAGATAATACAAAAAAGAAATTACTTCGCAGTTGGGAAGTTGGAGACAGTTAACTACTCCTCAATTGCCTACAACCCTACAAATGCTATTAATTATAATTATGATATTGGTGACATTATTTTAAAAGAGATTTTTTGGAACTATATGAAAATAAAATTTTTTAAAAACTTCTAGATAGCTCACGCAATTCTGTAAATAATGTTGAAAGTCAATACTTTTTAACATTTTGTAATTATACCAACAGTAAACAGATATAAGAAGCTAGTTACCTGAAGAGGGTTCCTTAAATTCAGGAGTTCTATATTCTGAATTTCGTACAGGGGTTGAGCGACCATAATTTCCTTGTCCTCCACGACCCCTTTCTTGATCCCTGTCAGTGAAACCACCTCGAAAGTTTCCACGTCCTCTTCCCCCATCATTAAACCTTCCACGACCAGGAGTGCCACGGTCAAATCCTAGAGATATTTGTTATGTTTCAATGCAATACATAACAATAAAGTCAATGCTAAATTTTCTTTATAACAATCAAATATTTCAAAGATTCAAGCCAGGAATCACTTTTTAAATCAATAAAATTGGTAAGCTGCTAAGGAATTCTTGAAGGGGGCAGAACTGAAGTTTCAGGATATAAATATAAGATACCACATATAATAGACAGGATAGTGAATGATTAGGCCAAAAAATAATCTCAACAGATTATTTTGTACAAAGAATAAAATAGATAATTGGCATTAATGTGCCCAACAAAATCTATTTTTTATATAAAACTACTTATCACTTGAGAGGCGATTCAGCTCACAATTTAAACTAAAAGTGGTTCATGATTAAATGATACATTGATATGTTCTAGAGTCTTATAACAAGTAATACAAAACAGCTATTTGAAATTTGAGATATATCTTCACCAAAAGAAGCAAAAATCATTTTTCAATAAGATGGCACACCTGCCAATGATGAATTCAAATGCCGTTAGATTGGTAGGTTTAATTGGTTGGTAATAGTTAGATGAATTTGTTACACTTGGTCAATTTTTAAATCATTTAGACGATCAAATATAACAACTTTCCACTTTTTTGTTAAGAGTTTCCTCAAACAAAATATTTACAGCAAAAATGTTTATAGTTTCCTGCAACAAAGGTAGCTTGATTCATTACTATTAAATAACGGGAGAGATTATCATGAGATATGGCAGTTTCTAAACAAGAAACAATAAATATCAGGTGAATATGAAAATTTCAGAAGCAGCTAAAATTTCTATATTTTTCAAAAAATACATATGTGCCCCAATCAATGAAAGCAATGTGCATTAATTTCGCCTGTGCTTTACAGTAATAAATATTCACACAGTGAAAATAATTTTTTTTTCATTTGAAATCATTCATGATTTAAGTTTGCAAAATTTGAAAGGTACTATCAAAAGCCAATTTAATTTTAATCCCAAGAGAACAACCAAATTGCTTGTTGAGAAAAATGAATCAACCTCGACTTTTAATTATGAAGTTAACTAGCTATATCAAGCTAAACAGATGCTTGAATTGAAAAATTATTACTTCATGGCTTGAACAAATATTAATTACAATTAAAAACTTCAAACACCTTAAAAAAAAGGGGGGGGAATCAATAAATTTCTTTCTTTTTCAAAGCAAGATCATTATTCTTTTTAATTAAATCAAAAGAATAAATGAAGCTTTTCCTTAAGAATAGATTTTTAATAAAATAAATTAATGTCAACTCTTTGTTACATCTTCAAAACTTCATAACTCAACACGATACAAAATTGTTTGTTTCAACAAAGCAAAATATTCATCATGATCAGATAAATGAAGTTTGAATTATTATGCTATAGGATTCACCAATTTTTATGATTGCCAATATAATATGCAAACTTGCAAATCCATAAAGAATTGTCTCTAACATTTTTGATGAAAATGGAAATTGACAACTAGTTTAAATATTCCTGTTTTGCCATAACAAGCATTTCTATTATTTTACAATGAGACAAAATTTACATCAATGAAATGCACAGAAAAAATCTTTCATATCACCAGTAAGATCAAACATTAATAAATTTGCATTTGAAGCAGTTTATAGAAGCTAAAAATATCAACATTTGAGAGAGGTCAAATATCAAATCAGGGCAACAAAATTTCATAAGGAAATATTTCAGGCATAAAAGTAGTTATTAATTAGTAATGAAAACCAAGAGATTAAGAAAATTAGATCAAATATAAATTAAAGTTACAGTGTATAATTTAAAAATAAAAAAAAAAAGAAGGGAAAAGATAGAAAAATGAGACCAGTAATTATATGATAAGTTAAGTAAACACTTTTATGCAAAAAATTGCAATTTAACACAAATATACTACCTCCTCTGCCACCTCGAAAACCTCCTCTGTCATTTCTTCTTCCATCTGCAATATCAACTCTTAAACTTCGGCCTTCTACAATCTAAAATGTAATGTGTAAGCTTTAGAAACACTAAGGAAATGATGTATAAGACTTATTGATTTTTATTTTAAATATAAGATAAGCCTTAAAAATAAATACAAACATTCCTCCAAGATTAGATGAGATAAACTGATGACAAAATATGGTGGATTAAAAATAAATTGGTATTAGCAAAAATTCTAATCTAATTATATATGCAGACACATTTAATTAAATATAAATCAGTCATAGACAACAGATTTCTAAAGATTATATAAACAAAAGCAAATAGAAAATTGTAAGTTTGGATTTTTTTCCCCCATATGTAGATAATATAACTTGACATAAGTAGCAAAATAAAGTATATGAAAGATAAGCAATATTAAGGATAACATTTATTCTTTAATAAAATAGAAGTAATATTTTAACTCTAGATTTACAAATTTTAATGAGCAATAATACCTTCATCAAAAAATAAATTTATTCTTTTTAGATAAAAACAATTTCTGTGCAATAGATTTTAAAAAATTCAAACCAAATAAAGCTGATTTGATCAACAATTTTAAAGGCAGAATATTTTTTTTAATTCTTAGTTTCTTCCTAAAATATAAAGAAATATATGTTACTTTTACTATTTACTCATAGAAATCCACAAAAAATAATATTATGCACATACAATGAAAATACAATTTAAACACAGAACATTATAAATAAGAACTATTTCTTTTTGTGTGGTTTACTGGTAGAAAATCCAATGCTGGACATTTCTGCACTGTACAATGTGTAAAAACAGAAACTCAGTAAAAAAAAGGTTAGTCAAATGAATAAGATGGAAGATATTAAAAATTCAATAAAAAAATATAAAAGATTAAATTGCATAAAAGTTTAAATATAATTTAAAAAACTCATTGCATATAAAAATACTAACAAATTTGTTTGTGGTTTAAGCCCAAGTAAATTTGTGTTGTAAAAAAATATTAAGCATAAATCATTGAAGTTAAAACAAACAATTAAAATATGATGTACTGTATATGATACATGTCACAAATCGGAGCACTCTGAAACAAGAAAAAGTAATTGTGAGTAAATCAAGTATTTCCAATGTGAGAAGATATATAATTTCCTCTATGCCTGCAAATCCCAAGTTTTCTGCCAGTGGGAGGAAATAAAGTCTTTGAGAATTCATTTAATGTCAAAAAATGTAATGCTTTATGTAAATAGTCAGTGGTATTTTTACCAGCAGTATCTGCAACTTCATTCCCAGCAATGCCAACATGACAAGGAACCCAAAAAAACATAATGTCAAATATTTAACCCATTGGGTGCACATTTAATTTTTTGGAGTATAGAGTAATTTGTAAGAATAGCATATTTTATGCAAAGATTTAATTTATTTCATGATATATTAATATATGTATGATATTGGGATAACTTTAAATATTTAGTATTGGGAAAAAAAAAAAAAAAAAAAAAAAGGAACAAATTTATGTTATAATGAAAGCAAATTTCATTAATAATTTTGAAGAGTATGGTGGATACAAATTACTTTGAAACAAACAAGAATGAACATGTTAAATATTGTCTCATTTTCAAAGGCATATCAGAACGTCATGTACAACTTTGGCCAAATTAATGCATGACGTTCTGATATGTTGAAGGTGGTAAAAAGGTTAAAATATCTAGTATTTCCACAATAACTAGATGACATTTGTCATTAAAATAGTCTTAATTGCACAAGCACACTCATGTTATCAGTATAGATATAGTAATTTTGTTAAGAAATTGATTGTGTTAGTTTAAGAGCATATAAAACTCCAACAGCTTCGGCTGTATAAACAGAACATGATATAAGCTTTTAATTTAAAAATATATTTTCAACAACAATACCACAAAAAACACGACCACTTGATTTTGAGCAATCAGTGAAAACAGGAATGTAGGAGGAAAATTGATAATGAATGTATAACATTTGTTGCAAAATAAGAGAAGCTGTGGCTGATTTACCGTATCCAGCAAAGGGATTGATTATACTGACAATAGAGGTATTCCAAGGTGGACCAAGAAGGTTGCTACACCAAGAAGGCGACATGCTACAACCGTGAAATTCATAAGAAAGGAAGAAGGTGCTGTGATATGCAAATAATTAGCTTTTCAGCGCATTCAGACAAAGCAGGCGCCAGTAGCGACACCTACATTGTGTTTAAATGAGAAAATTGTTCAACTGGTTCCTCATACACAAATTGCATTTGAACGTTGTTGCCTGGTGAAAAGTTGTTGTGATGCCTCGTGTAAGAAGGAGAAATGCGTACCAGAATGCTTCTGACTTTGATAAAGCGTACCGGGATTGCGGTTTATCTTATTGCAGTATTGCTGCTCACGTTGGTTGAGATCCAATGACTGTTAGCAGAATATGGAATGGATGGGTTCAGAACGGTAATACGGAACACCATGCGGGATCTTAACGGCCACCTATCACTAGCAGCCGAGAAGACAGGCATATTATCCGCATGGTCGTAATGGATTGTGCAACCACGTCACGAGCTGTGAGTCAAGAAACAGGGTCGTTTGGAAGACAACAAGTGTCTGCACGAACAGTTCGACAACGTTTGAGGCAGCATGGACTCTCAGCTCGGAGAGCATGGATGCGGCTTCCCTTGACGCTGCGTCATAGACCAGAGCGCCTTCAATGGTGTGATCAACGACGAACCTGGGCGCATGAATGGCGAGACGTCATCTTTTCAGGTGAATCCAGGTTCTGTGTACAGCATCATGATGGTCGCACACTGGCAGCCTGCATTCGTCATCGTCATACTGGCCCATCACCTGGCGTGATGGTATGGGGTGCCATTGGATACACGTCTCGGTCACCTCTTGTTCGCATTGACGGTGCTTTGAACAGTGCACGTTACATTTCTGGTGTGTTACAACCCGTGGCTCTACCCTTTATTCGAGCCCTGTGAAATCCTACGTTTCAGCAGGATAATGCCCGACCGCATGTTGCCAGTATTGTACGGACCTTCCTTGATACGGAACATGTTCGGCTTTTGCCCTGGTCAGCACGTGCTCCAGATCTTTCACCAATAGAAAAGGTCTGGTCAATGGTTGCCGAGCAACTGGCTCGTCACCAACGCCAGTCACTACGGCTTATGATTTGTGGCATCGCGTTGAAGCTGCATGGGCATCTGTACATGCAATCCAATTTGTGTTTGACTCAATGCCCAGGCGTATAACTGCTGTTATTACTGCCAGAGGTGGTTGTTCTGGGTACTGATTTCTCAGGATCTATCCAGCCAAAATTTTTGAAAATTTAATCACTTGTTATTTCTAGTATAATATATTTGTCCAATAAATATCATTTAGTTATCTGCATTTCTTCCTGGTGTAGCAATTTTAATTGCTAGTAGTGTATATCCTCCTTAAAGAGGAGTAGATAATCATAGCTCTCAAAAGGTGTTGTGATGCTAATAACATTTTAAAATAATAATTTAGAGATAATTGCTTACATCTCAGATCAAAAGATAATTGGTTAAAAATCACATAAGGGTTCTGAACAGGATAAGTCTGGAATGCTCCAGAAAAGATTAAAAAATCTTAGTGATGTACAGGGTCTAATTTGCGTAATAAACATAACTTACCTGATCCATAAAAGTGGACTACTGTAGTCAGTTTGATATAACACAACCGATTGACTTAAAGTAACACTGAAAGATCTGCACCCTCAGGAGGCATGAGAGAGTGCTTTGAGAATACTTAGCACCTTTCACACCTCTTATGCAAGTTTGAGATATATGGTAAGAGTTAACTTTTTATCAAACACTAGCCTAAGAAATGATACACAGGTTAACTACAGGAATAATTGTGTCTGAAATCTTAATCTCTTGATCAAGATGAGGCTCTGTTTTTCTGCAAAAATGGATAGACTTACTTTTGGAAAGTGATAAACTGTTCTCATTATCATTACACAAAACACAAAATTGATTATTGACTGAAATTTGTAATTGTCATTCAATAAGTTGCATATTGGAACTGTGAGAGATTTGGAGATTATCAACATATAAAATGATTGATGGTTGCAATACATACATGTAGAATGTTGCTGATGCAAATATTAATATTACAAACACTTAAGACACACCCCTTCAGATTGGATAACACACATCTTATAGAAATATTAAAAATACGAGAATTTAAAAAATTCTGAATAAAAATTGGTAAATTTCCCCTAAAGTTAAAATCAAATAAAATGCAAAGAATTCTATAATGCCAAGTTCTATCATAGGCTTTTTCTATATCCAAAGACACCAAATGATGTCTTTACATAAAGGCATTCCTAATGTGTTTTTAGGTATGCAATATTGTCAAGAAAGGATCTACCTTTCCGGGATCCACTCTGATAAAGTGATATGTACTGATTGTCTTTAAGTACATAAACAAAATGGGCGTTCATTATAAGTTTAAAAGTTTTAGCAAGGTAACTTGTGAGAGCAATTGGACATTGAGGCTCAATAGGAACTTTCCCTGTTTTCAATATTAAAATAACTATTGTTTTGCTCAAGAACAAGAATTTTTTTTTTAAGAATCATGGCTAAAATAACAAAGTATCTTATATCAGACACCATCTGGTCATGGACTAGTATTTTCAGTTTGGGACAGTGCTCTCTAAATTCTAGCAAACAGAAATTGCAATTATATGGGTGTAAAACTTTATTCCTCTGAAGCTTGCTCTTTAGTCCTGAGAAATTTAGTATCAGAAGAGGCTGGACTAGATAGTATTGCAAAAGTTTCATGTAAAATATAGACAAATTTTGATAAAAACCATTACCTGCTTTAACTTTCTTCCACAGCTGTTTCTTGGAAATCGTTGATGTGATGGAGGAGACATATCTTATTCAAGATTTTTTTTACTATTTCGCCATACTCAACAAGTTAAAGCTTTTGCTTTTTTGAAAGCTACAAGGTTTTCTATAGCTGGACACCTATGAAAAATCGTGCTTTTGGCCCCATCTAGAAGTGCATCAGTAACTTTTTGCAAAGCATCATCAATGTCCTCAATTTGAATCAGCAGTCAGTAATCACAGCTAATTGGATGTAGTGTGGTCAATCTGCATGATAATAAGAATAAGAAGAATGGAAGACTTGTGGTCTACTTAGACCAGTTTGAGTTATAATTTGAAGAAAATGATGAAATTTAATAAAGGTAGAAGTGCTGATGAACAAATAGCCAAATTTAATGAATGAAAAGCTCTGGAGAGTTGGTGGAAATAGTTATTTCTGAGGAATTTAAGAGGCAAATACTGTTATTTGAAATGAACTACCCAATTATGCACCCGCGAGAATTGGTATTATCACTACTTCATAAAGTTTTATGCCCATTAACCCCTTAAGGCATTTGCCCATGTCTGACACGGGTGAATGTCATTGCCACATGCTTGTCTAACACGGGCGCTTTTGTTATTTCTAATGCCTGTCTCAGACCCGTTCCAGTAAAACTAGATAGGCTAAATTATATGCCATCTATATTAATATTAAATTATAATTAAACTTTTAACATAGATGGCATATGGATAATTTTTGGAAGTTTTTTCGAAAAAAAACTGTGCTTTAAGGGGTTAAAATCACCAAACAGTATAAGGAACTTAGGTAGCTGACCCAATAGATTGTTCAAATCACTTCCATGTAAAACAGTGTGGGGAGGCAAGTAAAGGCTACAAATAGTGATGAGAGATGTGGTATGTACATGTACTGCAACAGCCATGTGTTAAGGGGCTAGACAGAACTAGGGAAGTTACAAGACAAAAATGCACACACCCCCAGATATTGAATCAGGAGTAACATCTTTTCTCAAACAGATATAACCATGTAATTTAAAGCAACACTGAGGATTCAAGAATGTTTCTTGAATGGAAAACATACAGGATTATACTGATTAATAATCTTTGATATTGATATCTTCTATCTGAGTGTGAAGACATCAACAATTCCAAGAAAAGAAGGATACCATTAAGTAAAACTAGATGTTCTGTCCTCGGAACAAGCCATCTGGGATTCAGACGAATCTTCACTTTGGAGAGTTTCAGCATCTTAAGGATCTACCTTCACTGCACCTCTTTTAGAAAAAGCTAAAGTTATTTTACTTGTAAAAGGTGTTTTAGAATCGGTGAGACATTTGTATTAAAAATATTTGAGGATAATTTTGAAACTGGAAAACTTAAGCAACCTGTTTGGGTACTGCAGGATTTCATGAGCTTTTTGACAGCTTGTGAATAACTAATACCTTCTTGAGTGGTATGGGATGACACTGCACGCCTTACTTCAGAGTAAGATAAATTTTGCTTCATTTTTACAGTTGTAATTTCTTTTTCTAATATCTATGTTGGAACGAGAGAAAGAGGGATGTTCATCACAAATTGATTTTTAAAAATGAATTGTAATTGATATGTATTACTGTCATGTCCAACAGAAGCACACTAAGTACAAGTTAAGGATCCCCTACAAGTAGGTTTTGAATGTCCAAAACATTGACATTTAAAGCAAAACAAAGGGTTTGGAATATAAGGTCGAACACTACAATTTAGGCTACTAGCTCTAATAGATTGAGGTAGGGTAGGAATTGAAAATGTGAGCATGAGATGTTTAGTTTTTATATAATCATGCCTTCTCTTCTAACTGTTATGCATTGTACATGGCATACTTTTTAGTCACAACAAGACTATTCAGAATTTCATCCTCTAAAACATTGAAAAAATCGTCAGCTAAAATAATTCCATCTTAGAATTTAGTATGGGCAGATACAATAATATATATATATCTTACAAAGATATTTCAGTTTTAGAATAGTTTAAGCCTGTTTAACTGATGAAATTTCGATCAAGATATCAGCAGATTTCATCTTTCGAACATTTTTGACATTTCTAAATGTACCAATAAGACCCATATTAATTAAGAAAGGAGAAACATTATCTAAATTGCTCCCAGTTCTTTTGATGACAAAATATTTCTAATCACACACCATACAAAGAATTAAAAGTCCATTCCATAAAAAATTGGATTAATTCAGGACCTGACTGCACTATCGGCCTGACCCCACGGATCTCAACAATGGAATGCAGGATAACTGCACTAGTGCTAGCCAGACCCTATATGCTTTCAATACATCCCTGAAGTGGCTTCTATCCTTATCAAGTCACTAAGCAGAATCATTTGGTCTATTTAGCTTATTGATGTGTCAAGGACCACAACATACCTCCTGTTTACCTGAAGCAGAGGCCTAAGTAATGTGTGGGTCTCAGGGAGCATTAATTAATTGGATTCTCCTTTCCAGGGACATGACAAACATGTGGGTAATTTAGCCCCCAGGAGAAGGTAATAGCAACAGTGTGACAATAGCTACTCAAGGGGAATCCTTAAACCTTTACAAGGCAACCACAATGAGGGAGAAAAGAAAGAAAAAGCAAAGAAGAATAGGACAGATCATTCGGGTACCTCGGGATTGTGACACTTGTGTTCACTTAAATTAAACCCTCTGAGGGGTTTAAAACTAAGAAAAATAACTAAAATGTAGCATGTAAAATTCAAATATTTGTTTCTAATAACCAAATGTTAGTAATAAACAATCAACAGCAAAAGAATATTAAACATTAAGATTACTCACAGCACCATCTAAATCAAGGCCTTCTTTTAAGGAGTTTAAGTCATCAAATTCTACATAACAATATCCTGTAAATAACATGTATTAATTAACACTTTTTACTATAAAAAACGTTTTAAAATTTGAATTTTTTTTAAACATCTTAGATGAAAGAAATATAAAAAATTTAGTCATACAATTTTCATTTTTTCTATTTTAATAAATACAATATTGGTAATTTAACAAATCTCTATAAATTTTTAAAAAAATTTATTCAAATCAAGCAAGAAATTTTTTATGGTCATAAAACTTATCTCGAAATATATATAGCAATCAAAATTAATTAAGTTTTCATATAATGAAAACTTTCTTATTATATTTACATCTATGAGAGGCAAAATACACAAAACTTTTAATTTTGATTTCAATGCTTTGATAATAATCACCTGTAACATTAAATACTTAAAAATGTTTAAACTTATAAAATTTTAATCATTTTATAGTTTTTTCCAGCAGTTCCAATCTTCATGGATTTTAACACAACAATTCATTTTAGTATGACACTTTTACAAAAGTAAAAATAATTTAACAAACTAGTAATGTTCTAATTCACAGCAAAATAATTAAACAATTTTTCTAAGAATAATAAATTTACAATTGCTTTCTTATGAGAAAAATAACTAGCGCAAAAGATTATGAACTTAATATTAGTGAACAATATCATTGTTAACTTTTTAACATAAAAAAAGTTTGGAGAACTTTTCCTCCCTAATACAAATAAGAAAATTGACATTTATTTTAATATTACAGAATAATGTAACAAATATGTAAAAATAATAATCCTTTCATTTCTCATCACATTTGTTATATGATGAGAAATGAAAGGATTATTATTTTTACATATTTGTTTTGCTCAATTATTAATAGATTTCCCTTTACTTGCCAGTTTTAATATTCTATATTATTAAAGTAAAGAGTGATTTTATAGCATTTTTTGAGAAATAATTAAACATCCTTTATGAATAACATATTAATGTATAAGTTTTAAATTAATTTTTAAATAATTTGTGAAATATATGATTTTGTAAATTGTTGAAACATTTTTATCAACAATGGTATAAAATAAGGTAATTAAAGCAAAACAACTTTTCTTATAACTGTTTCTGGGATTCAAAGTTTATAACATACATTATACATATATATTATTTTAAATAAACATAAAATATGTAGAATCTTTAACAAAAAATAATTCACAATTATGTTTTTTAAATTAAATTCTATCACTAAATTCTTTCAAGTTAAATAAAATTATTTTGAGATACTTAACAATTTAGAGAATAACTATTTCAATAATATTTATATTCTCTCATGATTACAAAACAGTTACAGAATGAATTCACAGCATTAATACTATATAATTTTTAACTCAAACATAAACAACTATACAAATTTATATTTGAGAAAACTATTCTAAATAAAACTTGTAGGATAATAAAATATTTAATTTAAACAAAATTAAAGCCATAAAATTTTCCTTGTTTTCAAAATTCATAAAAACATCTTTAATAATTATGAGATCCCACAATCATTGCTTTCTGGGATGAATTACATTAAAGAAAAGGAGTTGGCAATTTTAATTAAGTGTTCGTGTTTTAGCTCATTTTTTAAAAAAATTTCATATCCTATTCTATTTTTCCACCATTAAGCAAACTGCTTGACAGAAATTAAATTTTCACAGCATTAAAAATTATTTAAGTTTGAAATCCATATAAAATTTAGCTATCAACATAAAATAATTCAGATAAACAAGAAATAATTTAATTTATTTCATTCAAACAAACCTTTAAATTTATCTGTTTCTTTATCTCTGACTAAACGAATACTTGCTACCTGGAAAAAAAAATATCATTTATTTTTAATTAGCAAATCTTAAATACAATTGAAAGTATTTCAGAACATAAATGTACTCTAAACTTAGACACAGTTACTGTAAAAAATTATATCTTTAATATTAAAAATCTATTTGCCTCTATAATTATTATATCATAATTGCCTATTTCCAATGTGTGTGTGATAATGAAATACTTTAATAATTATACTACATACATAATTAAATTTTTCCTGGCATTCTGCATTTTTTAAATCAAATATAAATAACAATTTTATTTATTTATTTTTTAAAAAGATACACATAATTTAAAAATTGCAAAAACTTTTGAGCTAATACTACTAGTTTTTAAATTTTTTTTCTTTCTTTCTGTTCTGACTTCATTATTTTTTGCAGATGCTTTGAACTTTTACTCATTTTTTCCATATTATATGTCATACATCTAGGTTTCACACTTTTGTATTATGAAAATATTTAATATTCTCCTCCCATTTATGATGTCCTTAATTGCCATTATTAATAGTTTGACAACAAATTCAATAGAGGTTCCTCAACTACGCTAACAAGATTCTCCAGCGAGCACTTAAGTGCCTCTCATTTTTTTGAGGGAAGAAAGAAGTACGACTCCTGCACAAAGTGCGGTGTTCACAAGCCTTCGCCACGGCACATTTTGGATTGTATGGGCCTCTCTAGGGAGAACCACTATGCAACTCCCCTTCTTGTGCTGGACTTTTTAAGAGTCAATGGAATTCTAGATCTTGTCTGACTCCACCAGACTTTGGAGGATAATAAAGAAGAAGAATGGTTTGGTATATATTTTTATGACACTAACATACTTTAATAATTGCATGACATAAATAAACACAATTTTTCCGATTTTATTTTTATTAAATGGGTATTTTTTCTTAAAATTAGTGTTGTGCTTAACTGAATTGGCTTATTTATTATTCAATAAACTACCTTTATTTTACATGTAAGTGATAACAAGTAATCCACAAACATTTTTCTTGATTTCAATTTTGTGATAATTTTAGCAAAATTTTTATATTCTTTTTTATAATTAAGCACATAAATTCTTTTAAAATTTAACTTGAGTCATATACTTCAAAAATTTTTAATAACTTAAAAAAAAAATCAAAATTTTTTAATTGAGATAATAAAATATACAAATAAAATAAAAAATGTTTTAAAAAATTACTCAAATACAAAATGTTTCAGTTGAAAACAAGGTAACAGGGAATAAGCTTAGCTATTTGCAACTCATAAAATACAGAATGTAATTTACAACTCAATAAAATAGTTTATAAACATCTTTACATATTACAACATAATTTTTCTTAAATCTTCTTCTCTTAACAAACATAAAAATAAAATAAATTAGAGATTACAACTTGTAGTCACTAATCAATGGACATAAATATAAGACTTTAAAAGTTAGACATTTTCCTTAAATCACAAGAAATTAGCTAATTAAAAATGTATGCATCCTCAATAAAATCATTTTAAACTCAAAATATTACAAGAATATTTACCACATAAAATAATAATATAAAAGAAAATTAAAATATTTAAAAAAAAGTTACTAAATTTTAATGAAAAATATTTATGAATAATTTTTAATGAAAAATATTTATGCACAAAATTTATTCAATAAAGATCAAAAATAGACAAATTTATTCCAACATATTTGAGTCTTCATATGAAGTTTATGCCGAATATTATCTTATAATGAATAATATTTTCAAAAATAAATTATGCACAAATATAGGGATGTAGAAGTTCCAGTCTTGTGTGCGTGTTCCTTAATATGATGAATTGGAGACTTCTGACAAATAGTAACAATATTTATTTAAAAGTATATAAGGTAAACATATGTCTTGTGTGAACTAGCATGTTGGCACGAGACTAGTCGAAGTGCAAAGAACTAGTCTTCTCTTATATGCCAACTGGAGGGAAATAAAGAGCCAATGATTGCGCAAACTCGATGGCATCATTACAATGGTGTGACATCACTACAGGGACATAGAAAATTAAAAAAATGGTTAATGTAAAATTTAAATAGCTAAATTAATTAAAATGTAAAATCTTTTAGAAATTTTAATAGTAGGAATGAAAAAATAGAGAAATTTTACATCCTTAAATCAGAAAAGATTTTTAAGAAATTAGGGAAACCTTTCTAATAAGAACAAGATTAATCATTTAGAAAAGAAAAGAGAATAAAAGTAGAATAAGTAAAGATGAAATTTATATATACCTCATTAATTAAAAATAATTTCATAACATATTTTGGTATAGTCATGAATTTAAATTTTACAACGCATGAAATATTAATGAAGAATATAAAATGAAAATAAATTCAATTTTAGAAGAATGTAGATTTATACATTATAATAAATAAGTAAGTGTTATATAAAAATGTTAATCATAAACTTTATAAATAAACCTGAGTTATATTTTGAAACAACTATAAATTTCTACACTGAAATTATTAAAATCTTTTTATTATATAAAAAGAAATTTATTTACTTTTTTTGTCAAGTGCCAGCCAGGCTGGCAATATGGGTTGTGCTGCTCCAGTTTTTCAACTGAACCATAGTTTGGTGTCGAGTCTGACTTTCTCAATACACACATGCCATAGGTACCCGCTTATAGGGTAGGCAACCATTCATACTCCATTCATACAAGGAAAGGACAAAGACAGGAGAGAGAGAGAGAGAAAAAGAGGAACATCCATGCCCAAACCAGGATTTGAACCCCAGTCAGGCATGCTGACCACTAGACAGGGTTGGCAGCAGTTTATTTACTAAAATTATAAATAATTATAAGACTTACATTTTGATCTTTAAATATATCTTCAATATCACCCTGAACTACACCTTGAGGCAAATTACCAACATATAGTGTGTAAGGAGGCTCGGTTGGTAAGGGTTTCATAGTTCCTTCAAGTCTTAAAAAATAAATAAATAAAAAAAAATTAGTTTAAGTATTTATTAACATTATATAATCAAAAGACAAACATTTACTTATAATCAGTATTCCTGCAAATAAAAAGAAATTTCTTTATAATATTATAGTTTTAGTGTATTATTAAATGTTCTGCAGATGAATTGTTCCATAGATTAACTATAATAAAAAGTAGCAAGTTGAAAATAAATTATTTATAAATTAAGGATCATTAAAATCTGCAATAATAAGTAATTTACCGTGTTTCATGGTATATAATCCGCAAGGTAATTTTTTTCAAGTCAAAAAAAAAAGGTGTAATATCTGCAGATATTTTAACAGTAAATAATAAAAAATATATACTGTTGATAATGTAGTCAAATAAAATAAAAAATACATGATTCATTGATGTTTAAATGAGAGAAATTATTTATTTTTGAAAAGCACATTCTTGGTTATATTTTCCTTTCATATTGCACTTTTTTTATATCTTAAATTAGTGCATTTGTCAGCATTGTCTCACAAAGAATTCTGCACAAACATCGTCGACAATTTGGTACCATGTTTTGATAAGGTTATTATTTCCCTCTAGCAATTCAAACCATTCATTAGAAAATTTTGTTATGTTTGGCATTTAAAAAAACACATTTTTTAAATAAACAAATGAGTTCTAAATTTGCTAATGTTAATTCATTGATTAAAATCGTTAAAAATGACATGATAAGCAAATTTTAACACATGCACATAAACACTGACGAATTCTACATCATAAGCATTGTTCATTACTAGAAATAAAATTCTTTGTTTGTAAAAGCTGATAATAGAATTAATTGCTAAATCCAAATCTAAACTTTTGTGTCATTATACACTTGTGGCCAAAGAGTGCCAGTTTGTAGGAAAGTTATATAGAGGAAAGGAAATTTGTTTTCTATTTTTTATTGTGGAGAGAAAAAAGTATTAAGATGAAAGTATATTCCACAAGCAGAAAAATTTACTACTTCATAAAATTTAATAAACTTAATTCCCTTTTAAATAAAATAAAACTTGCAAAGCAAGTAAACTTTAAAAAATTGTATTTATTTAAATTTTTAAAAAAAGCAGGAATTTAGGGATTTAATTTGAAAAACAGGAACATTTCATAGCATTTTTTTAAAAAATCAAGAATGTCAGAACAATTCTGACTCCTTAAATTTATTATAATTTATATATTTTTGGCTGTAGCCAAGCGGTGAGATGAAATAGGAATTTATCTTGTTTATTCCACAGAAGTACCATCAAAATGATACACATAAAAATAAAACTACCTTAAATGATCACTAAATTTTTTTAAATAATCAAAAATCTTCGAAATCTGAGTCATCAGATTCATAAATAAATAAACTCATTAAATTTTGAGCCATCATCATTAGAGTAATTTTTATCACCAAAACTGAATTTTCTAAATGTGTTTTATATTGTAGTTTCTAAGACAGTGTTTCACACTTTCAAGGCCCAGTTGGAAACATTTTCATATGTTGCCCATTTTAGTTTTCCAGCTTTGGTAAAAAAAATTTTCCCATTGGATATCCAGTGTATCCATAATTTTCTATCTTTGAATTTAAATGATCTATTAATTCCAACATCTAAAGTTTGTAGTATTTTTGTGAGTCCTCCAGGATAAATAGGAATTTTCGCAAATGAGGACTTAAAACCATGCTTAACATTTTCATTTAGATGAGCTTTCATAGAGTCCATAATTAAAAAGCTTTAGGAAGAAAAAATAAGTTTTTTGCTTTTGTTTTTGGGAAGATGCTGTGTAATCATAACATCATAATTCCTTCATTCATAACATCATAATTCCTTCATTCATAGCATACAGCCTTTCTGATTTACTCTAATTTCAACACATTTAGGAAAGTTTTCTTTTGGAAGCGTTTTTCTTTTAAATATCAGCGTAGGTGGTAATTTCACACCATTCGCTGACAGCATAAAACTACAGTAAATGAAGTTCTTTCATTTCCTATAATATTTATACAATAGCATAGAAACCCTTCTTGTTCTCTGAACATTAATGGTGCTGGTAGGTGGTATATCAAAGGACAAGGGCATTTCACCCATGTCAAAAATCAAATTTGGAGTAAAATTGCTTTAATGACTTTTTTTTACAAAATGTAATGAAGTCACCAGATTTTTTTGGCCAGTCTTCTGGTAGTTTTTTATAAACCAACGAGCAATTACAAAAAACTAAGTTTTTCCTTTTCATAAACCTGTAGCACCACGTGGGTCCACCCGAGAAGTTTCCAATACCCATTTCTCATGCAATAAGTTGTGCTTTCATTCTCATATTTATCACAAAGACTACTTTCCCATTACCTCTCTCACATAATATCCACTTATCTTCGTCTATTTCAACCCAGTGAAACTGCCCATGGCGATTATCTCTTTTACATCAGTTGCAGTTTTCAAAATTTGACATATTATTTTTCCACAGTCAAACATTTGACTCGTTGATGCTAACCAGTCTTGCAACTTTCCTATTTTCTATTTCAGCAGCTTTCTCTATATAACTTTTACTTTAAACTCTACAGTGTAACTTACATGTTTTTGCTTAAATATGATAATGCATGAATATTTTCCAGACAAAACTGCTCAGATAAAGACAAAATACGTATAAAGTAATTTAAGTTTGTTTTAGAGCGAAAAGAATAAATTTCATTCCGTTCTAGAACGAACTTCCAATTACGTTTAAAGACGAATTTGTTCTTGAACATAAATGGACAAAACTAAATATTGCTACAGTGTGTAGACTAAACCATGAAATCTTTTAGTGCCATCTGTTACCCATTTTATAAAACATAAATGTCATTTTCAAAATTTTAATGTAAGTTTTTCTGTTGGAAAATATTTTTATCAGATTATCCACTGTGGCGCATAATACACACCGTGGGATTCTTTAAAACTTTTTAATAGATAATCCCCAGATTGTATACAGGAAAATACGATAATAACGGCATAAAATTTTAAGCTTTTTGTTTATCTATTCATTAGGTAATAAATATTTATACTTGAAGTTGTTGAAGATAGCAAAATCCCTACTTATCTCTAGTTATACTTTAGATTAGTTTCACAAATAAAATGGTTTTTCTTTGAAGCTGCTTGTTAATCCATCATCTCTCTCAATAATATAAACTTTTATATTGGCATACAGGATCTGATTAAATGATTAAGTAAGTCTGACAACAAAAAGGACATTGGTTAAATATGCAATTCAGTGTCATAGTCTTTCAACAGTTGTTGAAATTTGGGAGGGCTAACCATTCAGCGACAAGTATGGTAAGTTTATTATCAAATGTGATTGTATTTTATTTCAAAATTAAAGGGAAAGCTGCTATATAAAGAATTACTACATCTAGTTATTAGGTGTCTTTGATAGGACACTTATAGTGAAATGAAACTTTTACAAGGAAAATAGTTCATAGCTTTATTTAAATTTTTTACTGTACTAGTCAATCTTTTTTTAAAAATCTAAGAAAATCAGAAATTATAAAAAAAGAAAAAACGTGGTTTTTGTTTACACAATGCATCTTGTATTTTCTTATGCATCTTGTATTAACATCTGGCAAAAAATGTCATAATAATTATAAGAAATATTACTGCATTAGTACTTTTACATTTAACACTTTTTAAATTACGTTATTCATAAATTTTTATATGAAATTATGTATAAAACAATTCTTACATCTGAGATACTTTGCAAAGGAAATGAAGTTCAGGTATGCGCATTTCTTTACACAAAGGCGACAATGTTTTAAAGTAATAAAATACTAACTTCATTTTGACTAAGAGGCCAAATACTCTAGAAGCAAAATGATTTGAAATTTAAAGGACTTTTCAAAAAATAAGGAAGTAACACATGTCATTCCTCCAACATATCTTCTTATTTTAAATTAAATATATTCTTATAAAATAAGTTTAAGAATATGTTCATACTTTGAAGTAAAATAGCTACTTTTTACAAGAAAATATCAAAGCAAATGCAGTTGATTGAAGATATTTGCTTTAAAATTTTGCGGAAAATGTGAAAGTTATGGCAATGAGAGCAGCTAGTAATCACTGTTAAACAACAATAAAATGTTTTGACATACAACATATTCTAGGTTTGCCAGTGGCTATCTTCATGGCATTGAATTTAATGGCAAATGTAAGTTCCATCCTATCTGTTGTAAATGCAGAGTCCACTAGGCTAGCACTCAACACATTCTTTTATGTCTGAAATTTACTACGGATTTTCTTGCAATTTCTTGATTTTGTGAGGATTGAGGGGCTCATGAATCTGGTGTAACAATGCTATACCAGATGAAATCAAAAATAATAACAACAGTAATGATTGTAATCATTCTGTAAAACACCTACATGATTAAGAAATTATGTAGTTAGCGTAACATAAGGTTCAATACCACTATGCCATACACCTTTTACCAATCCAAATAAGTTCCACTATACATTTTTTATCCTATGAAGAAACAATTCTATATACTAATTCAGCTAACAGATCAAGAATCATTTTAGGTATTTGCAAGCAGAATTACCTTTTGAATATTAAAACCCTATTTTTAAAACTTTTACATATAATTATGCACTAATAATAAAGTAAATAACTTATTTGGGTTACATATATAATAAATACTTATATATAATTTTAAGAAATATTACCACATAAAACAGACTTACATAGTCTATAAAACATCTGCACATCTTTTATGAGTAATGCTTTCTTATTTGTTTCTTTTAAATGTAGAATGATCCTTAATATTAGCATCACAAACAAAAAATAAAATATAAAAATAAAAGATAGCCAGTGAAATTTTGGTCAAAGGATTTCCCACATTTAACTGACTCTCAAGAATTTGCAATGTTTAGACACATTTATACTATTATACCATCAAACTAATTTAATAAGTAGAAAATATTCATTAAAGATTTGAAATTAATTCTTGAAAATTAACAGATTTCTAGTATACTAATTTTTTGGGCAATTTTTATTTGTTTGCTGAACATATCTAATACATTAAAAAAGAAATAAAACCTTTTGAAAATTTTAGCAATAAGTATCAATAAAATTGTAACTTGATATTATTTATTGCTAATTATAAATGCTAGATTGTTACTTTTTAATTTTATGCAATCAAGTAATAGTAAACCTCAAAAATAATTCTTGATTTGTTTTCCATAGAATGTAGAAGTTTTATCATTTTTAAAAGGACTAAAAATCCAAATTTTTAATTTTAAACTATGATTTTAAAATTAAGCAATTTATAAAACCCTTTAAAGAAAATTTTAAAAGATAATTTTCTACATTAAAATTTACACACACACATATATCTTAAAAACTTACAATAACACAAAAATCTTATTATTTAATTTAAGGAATACTCCAGGTCATTCACATAGAATGATTTAAAAACTTTGTCATATAATATAATATTCTTTGCGACATCTGAAAAAATTACCAACTTTATTTAATATACTGAACTGATACCAAATATCTTTATAATGCAATGAGTTGCTAAGGATATTTTTCTCATACATAAGAGATTTCATATGTGATTTATTTGAATCATTATTTGCATAAAATCTGATTCATTATGCACATTATTTACTTATAGGTGCATATTTATTCATGCGCATTGAATAAGTTTTTACAGATATTTAAGCAAAATCTTGAGTCAACAGGATAAGAATTTGTTATATGTTTATAAAGAGATACTAATGATTATCCTGTTTTACATGCTTTGGTATTTGGTCCTTTTCTATGTGAATTTGACAGTTCCTCAAGTTTTTATAACAATTACAAAACAGGATTCATATTTTCAAAAATGCAAAATGAAATATAACTAAACAAGGTCTATAATAGAAAAGATGGAAGAAATTATTTACAAAATGTGAACACAAAAAAAAAAAATTAAGGTTTTAAGAATAGTTTTCATGACTGGTATTTTTCTGCTTCAATGTAAAAAGCAAATTTATAAAATTACATATAATTAAATAAGCTGCGTAAAACTAAAATAATATATATATATATATAATCTTTTTATAATTTAAGTAAAGGGAATACTAATGGGACATAGTTAGAAAATACAAAGTTTCTGAGTTTTTGAAGTACAAATTTTCCCATTTAACATTACATACATGTCTAACACATTTACTTTTAAATTATTTATGACTCATTGTTACAGTGAATTTTACAACTTTTATTTTAATGGTTGATGGTATTTTTCAAAACTCTTTTGGTCACAGCAACAAAGTTTTATTGAGCAGTTTTCTTTTTCAGTAAAAAATACCACCTTATCTTTCAATTATTTTAAATTTCTTAATTAAAACAATTTCAAATGTTTTTTTTACAGATTAAAGAATTGCTTCACCACATTTGTATGATCATATAAAAACATATTTTGTAATTCATGTTTTTAAAATCTTTTGTTACAATATATTATTAAAAAATTAGAAAAAAATTACAATATGAATATTTACACACCAATTTCCCTAGAACAACTTAAAAAAAACTTCTTAGCTTAATTGTGAAATGAAATAACTAGAGAAAGTATTATTACTAAGTTCTATAAAATTTAGATGCAAATTTTTGAAAGGAAATATTTTTTTATAATCATATGAATTATCTTAAAGATCTAATCATTAATTTAACACCTAAAATGATTCAATAGTTATAAATCCTTATACAAATACAATCCAATTAAATAAGATAAGTTCATACAAACTACAATATTTTTTAGAACTATTAAAAGCATAGGTTTACATTCTACAACATACTTTTTCAAATATTTGTTCTTTTTCAATAGGGCATTATAGTAATCGTACTCACAAATATTAGTTTTCTTAAATATTTTTTAGGAAAACTAATATTTGTTTCGATTTTAAAAATATCAAGTTTATGCAATGAAGAAAGGATTTTTGTAATTTTGACTCCAATCGTAAAATAACGTAATAGCATGAAGCCATACAAGTATTCAAGTAAAGCAAGAATTATCAACTGAATCAAAATAAATGTTAGTAATTGTATGAGATTCTTGTATTCATTCTTACAATTCTTGAAGGAATACAAGAAATTAATAAAATCTGATAGCATAAACATATAGAAAATTAATTAGAACAGCGATCATGTATGAATTAGGTTTAATGAGATAAACATTTATGTTATTCACATAGTTAACACTCGTATTAAAATATATCACTATTACGCCAGATCTAAACTAAACGTAGTAACGATTACAAGAATTGTTTACGAATCTCTTAAATCATTTTTAATGGACAGAAAAATAAACATGTACAGATTAGCTATACTAACTTACCTGTATCCATGATCATGTCGTCTTGCCATTATTTAATCATTCAAACACTTATTTTAAAAATATGACAAATCAAATATCAAAGCCAAACGTTTTTCTCAATGAAAATATTTGGAAAACTACTATAAAACTTAATATTGCCACTCAGAAATATGTAATGCATTTCAATGCGTGATATTCATAGGTCAAAAATCTCAGTGATAATCTCTATAGGGTTACTGGATTATTGTTAGGTTGCCTCATTCGTGCGTGGCAAGTCCTGTTTTCTCACTTCAAAGACGTAAACATTCATTAGGCTTAACAGGGAATTTAACAAGGGATTCTATAGATATAAATGACATCAAAAATCACAATTTCGACTTAAATTTAAAAAAATAACTGAATGAATTTTCTTGTTTAAGATAGCTTTAATCGAATAATTAAAATTGATTGCCGTACTTTAGAGTTATTTTTATTTTAACTACAGTGTTTGAATGAATAAATATAGATATAGAGAAATGAGTTTATAGCTAAGTCTCATTATTTTAAAACCTGATGATGGGAGTCAATTTCAGGGGAAAAAAGTCAATGGAAGCTTGTTCTGTCAATATTTGATGTGAAATTTGGTATTCGAAAGGAAATGATCTTCGTGCAAAACTAGTAGTTTTTTTTCTGGTTGTAGAAGAATTACCATTGGATTATTTTGTTAACAATTAATGCAGTGTTCCTAAGAACAGTTTAATCATAGGTTTTCTTGCTATCTCAATAAATAGCATTCGCTTGCCTATCTAATTGGCAATGATTTTGTTGAGCACATCTTAAATTTCGATGCGAAAGCAGTTAGTCTTTTTTGGATCATCAAGCATGTTGTAAGAAAGAATACCAGATTATCCAAAAGGACTAGTATCAGTTGCTAATCTGACAGGTCAGGTAAATCTGGGTTAAATGGAATTAAGATCCGGTCTCTGACGATTTCAGTTTTGACTTGAATCCAAGGGAATCCATAAACAACTGACCAGTGGACTACTATAATTTTCGTAATAATTTGTTCAATGGATTTCAAAAAATGCAATTTCGAAGCATTTCATCAACATTTTTATGTCATGGATAATTTCCAATCGCTTTTACCTTTTCAAGAGATTTACAAAGTCCTTCTAAGCTGATAGCATGTCCTAAATATTCTTCTTCAAAAAAAATTTACATTTGTTTATTTTGAAATAAAAATTATATTTGATTTCCACTCGCTTTATTTAAATTAAAGTTGCGTTTGATTAAAGTAATGGATAAAAACACTTAAAAAAAAAAAAAAAAAAAAAAAAAAAAAAACTCGACTTCACTCGAGATACGTTTTAACTTGAATAACTAGAGCATTGAAACAAGCAACAAACAACACCATCAGGATCTTGAACAAACTGATAATATGCAATCCATATCACAATTTATTAAAAATGTCTTCAATGTGAGATATAAATTGCCTAGTATCATGAAGTTGCTTATTTACAGTTACTTTATAATTAGCACAAATTCAAATGCCCGAATAAGATTTTGGAACTATAACAAGAAGAGCACCCTATTCTGTATGATCTACTGTCTTAATAATAGAAAATTTTCTTGACATCACAAGATTCATTTGATTGATCCTGCAAAATCCCCGGGACCTAATGGCTTGGATGGGCTGATTATTAATAACCTTGGATTTCGTGGGAAACTTCTACTTAATATAAAGATAATAACTCCAGGAGAATCAGTAAATTACCAAGAAATTGAAAAAGTGCTATTGTAATACTTATTAGGAAGCCTTGTAAATCAGCTGGCATCCAAGACAGTTATCGACCAATTACATTGACAAATTTTATTTGCAAGTTCTTTGAGAAAATGCTGTTGAATCGTATCAACTTTCACATGAGTACTTCTTCTGCTCAGTGAACAATATGGATTTAGAAAGGGGCATGGCACTCAAGATCATATTTTATATTTTGCCCAACATGTGTGAGATCCCCATAATAATAAACCGTGCAACCATACTGCTGCAGTTTTATTACACTTGAATAAAACATTTGACAAAGTATAGAGGTATATGTTAGTAAATAAATTATACAAAAAATTTGCCTATGATGGACGGGCTCTTTCGTGGATTAACAATTTCCTTAAACTATATTCGCCTCATTATTCAACAAAGGTTTCTCGAATTTAATGGTTCCTTGTTGGTAAAAATACATTAGACCATGGCTTTATACGAATCCACCTGAATGATACAAGTAAGAACAAAGCTTTTCAGACTGAGTACCACTAGTATGACTTTTCTGATAAATTGCTATACTTTAAGATCTGGAAAAGTGACTTGCAATTATCAAAAATTCTCGAGTGGCTATTCATTACATAGTCTTATATGTTCCGCTATACAATTAGGGCACTGACACATGTTGAAGTTTCAAAATTGAAATATAATGTAATATTGGGGGTTATAATGTAAAATATTTTTCATAATTTATCGATTTTATTTTTTCTCAGATTCATTCTCAACACCTTTTTTCAAATTTGCGATTTTATTTAAGATCAGACATCGTGATCGCAAGCTACTGTGAAATCATTTAAAAATAACTATCACTGTAGCATTCCGCTGTTTCCATGTGAGAACTTATGGTATTTCAGCGTACATGTACATCATTATTCCTTCATGAAATTAAGAACAACACTCATAAAAACAATTATTGAATTCATTAGTAAATATGAACTTTTTTGGTTTAGGTTTATAACGGTGAGTTTTTTACTTTTTTGAATAAAGAAATTTATGTCCCCCAAACGGAAAAAAAAATTGGATGAAATAAATTTATTAAAAAAAATCACAAATTTCAGATTGGAAACTCGATATCTGATATTGAAGAATAAACTGAGTGATCTGATATAAGAATGTTTTCCTTGTAGAACTATGTATTTTGAGTATTATCACTTTTCATATTGGTGAGTGATTTATATTAACCATACGTAGATACTGCCTCATAGCAGAAAGTGGTTGTAAGGTATACGAACACCCTCTGTATCTTTGTCTTCCGAGAAGATTTTCCTTGAATGTTCTAGTCTATATCTTAAGTGAACAAATCAAGGATGGAAAACTCACTGTACCTAACCTCACAAAAAGCAAAAATGCAATATCCATCTTCCGTTATTCAACAGTAACTACGATAAAACCCAAGACCATACACTTAGAAAAGCGTTGAAGTTTTGATTTTTTTTGCAAGTTTTAAATTCAGTTATTACTTTAATTTTCAGAGATTTAATAAATAAAATGATAAAAATTGGCCCTGATTTTAAACAAATGGCAACTTTTCCTTATTTATGTGATCAGAGACGTGGGAAACTGGGCGGTAGAAATTGTTGTAAATCAGTAAGGGAAAAATATGTAGAAGAAATTCGTATCAGAAATTTACTTAACGAGCCTATTAAAAGAACATCTTAGCCACTAAAATAACAAAAGAAAATTCAAAGATGGAAATTTATACAACTAAAAACTAAAGTATCTAAACTAAAGTAACTATAAAAACTAAAGTAACTAAAGTAAAGTAGTCTTGTTCATAAATACACTGAAAATCTTAATTTATGGATTCATACATCTTACCTTTTAAGTGTATAATAAAAACATTTGTGAAGAATTTTACTCAAGAGCTTTTTTTGTAATACTGGCTTGTATTGTTTTTGATTCTACAGCAATTTTTGTGCCCAAGAGTTGATTAGATATAGATTTACATTTTAATGGATATTTGTAGGGGACTCCAAGGCCTAACTAATATCCATGTATGAAATGAGATTAGAATCTTTCATTGTTAAACTTTTAATCTGATTGTTCACCATTCAGAGTAAAACTCGGTTCCTATGTGATGTTGCAGACAGATAAACTACATGAATTATTTTCTAGAAAATAAAATTTTTCATTTAATTAAAAAATGGTATCCTCCGGTTGAACGTAAAATAGAATACTACGTTTGACTGAGTGCATATATGTATATTAAGTACAACTCCTCAGAACAATTTCACAGACTCAGATATTAGAAATAACAAAAAGAAGTTTTGAAACTGCTTATGACGATGTTGAGAATTTGACTGAAAATACAAAATTAAGAAATACATTGTGTGATTTTGCAAACTAATTAAGAATATTGTAGAATTTAGAAGTACATTCTTCTAAATCTTCTACAAAATCTTTCTACTGAATATTCAGTTTTAAACTTATTTGCGAATGATAAACTATCTGTTAATTTTTATCACTCTCTTGTTTCATGAATAAATCAAAAAGTCTTAGCACATGTTTTTTAATACTCTGCCTCATCCAATTAATTTGAATCCAGAAATACACCATTTAATTTATCAGAATTTGTATCATTCTATGATAGGCGATTTTAGTACTTTTATTAAAATTCTTTGATTTTAAAACTATTGGAACTTCAATTAGTACATTCTATCGTCGTTTGAATTCTAAATGGTCTAAAAAGAAATTAAAAGATATTTTTTCTCATTCTCCTATCGAGACCTCAAGAGCATTTTTACATTTTTCTCTCACGTTATTTACTACCACATGCAGTCTTAATCTATTTTAATTTTCAAGATTATATAGAAAATAGCCTTTATGAGGAAAAGAGATATTATTTAAACAGAGTTCGAACTGTTTCCAAAAGATGAATATTTCAATTCAATTAAATTTTTTACCATATTTTATAATTTTAGTCTTATTCACATCATCCCTTTTTTGAATAAAAGAATTCACAAAAAATTCAACAAAACTTCCCAACAATCATCATTTTCAATCATTTAACAATCATCATTTTCTAGAAGAAGGGATAATGCTATTACACATTTTGCTAACTTATTTAAAATATTTACAGTTTATCTACCCAAGTAAAATAATTAAGTTTTGTTTCTACATAATATTAGTTCATACTAAAGACAGGAAATATTTCAGTAAAGAACATGAGCTTCTGTATGGGAAACACAGAGACGTTTATTTGTAAGCAACTAATGTGAAAATCTTATATAGTTGTGCATACATTTTTGATATTGACGCATAGTAGTTTTTTTTTATAGTATTAAAGTCACTTTTATAAAATTTTACAAATAATCAAAATTTTGATAATTATCATTTTTAAATATGAAAGATTTGATTTTGAAATATTCATGTGAAAATTGATTTTGAAATATATATTGCTTAAATTGTTAGTAAGAATAACAGCAATCACACACTTTCATTTTTATTAGATTTATCATTGAGTAAAACTGTTACAAGAGCACAAATATGTAAGAAAGAATTTTACGATTTGCTAAAATGAGTACCCTGTAAAAGTCTATATATATATTTATATAAATAGAAATCAATAAAAAGGTTAAAATAAACGAGAAAATAAAAACGTAAAATCATGAAATAAATTATCAGTTAGTAGAGATGATGGTCACAGTGTTATATTAAGAGTAATTTGTATACCCCAGTAACTTAACAAACAACAGATGCTAACTATTTTCTGAGCTGAAATTCTTAGACAACTTTCCAATAAAAACTAATCTTTAGACTCATTTGGAGACAACTTTCCAAAACGATAAAGGGAAGTACCATATCGACTTTCGTGTTTTTGGACCAAGGTTTTCTATAAGACCGCAAGACTGAGCGTTACTTTTAAGGAAATTAACAAAACTGTGCTTCGTTTCTGGCTAAAAACAATACAGCTTCAAACAATAATCAAGTATGAATATTTTTCGAAGAATGGGAATCTCTTTGAATTCAAAACTAATGCAAATTTGAAAGCAATTTTCAGTGCAGGAAGTATATTTTATTTTGTGAAACATATTTATTTTTTAATTTTTGAGCATAGCAAAAACTTAAACAAAGTTAATTTAAGTTAGTGTATTACAGTTAATGAAAATTTAAGTTCGTATTTACAGTTTATGAGAATTGGGACATAAATTATGAAAGTAAAGATAAGGGCATTTTACGCCGAAAAAGAAACTATAAAATTTTATTATTTTTTAGTGGTTCTTAAGCAACATAAAATTTAATTACAGAAAATAGAGTTGATATCATATTGAAAACAAATCAGTTTTCAAAATATTTATTCAACAGTTTAATAATTCTGATTTATTTACATGTATCTTTATGTTTATCCTTAATTCTTTCTACATGAAAAAAAAAAAAAAAAAAAAAAAAAAAAAAGCGAAAATAGTGGTGAATTTAGTATTGAAAATTATAGTTGTTTGAAATATATTGAAGTTATAGATTCACAAATTCATAAAGCTTGTGGGACTGTTTGTTAATGTATAAAAGGTGAGTAAAGAATTTTAACGCTGACACTTAACTATACAAACATTTATAAATTTTAATTCTCATTTTTTAAAAACTCCACAAAACATTTTAAAATTCATTCTCCTTATGCAACCTTTTAATCAAACTTATTTATGCTCAAATATTTCTTTCAATATTTTGAAATACGGAAAAGAAATGCGATGATTAGTTAAGAATATTCTACACTTTTCACTGTACAGTTTAGTTAGATGAAACTATGGTTTTACATTACGCGCGTGATTTTTCTTAATGATTTCCAGAATCATTAATGTTTTTTGTTCCATGCAACAGGCTTATATATTTCTTAAGAATGAAAGTTTGTAGATTGGTTGCGAAGCCAGCCTTTTATAGAATGGATTTTCAAACTCTTTTTATTCTGCCTTTTATAAATTTCTCTAGCAATAAGAATATAATATTACGGGATAACGCACTTTCTTCATATTGAACAGATAATCTCTCTTTCCTCTATGATGATTTCTTCAGTTTTCTACATCCCTTCGATAGAGGAATCGGATAAATCCTTTTTTAGTTTCTCTTTTTTGCAAATTTGTAATGGCATGGTCATAATCTGTATGAAACAGAAGAGTGCAAAGAAGAGAAATTAATAATGAATTCCATAACATTACCACAGCATTTTAACAGTAAAATGATCAAGGATAGAAGTTTGTATTCACAATGACAAATGAGTTATGGGGGAAGTGTAGATAATTTCCTCCTTATTTTCACATAAAGCAATTTTTGCTTCTGAAGCATTCAGATGCCAAGATTAGACATTTTGTGTGTATAATAGAAAAAAGGAAACAAAAAAAAATTATATGAGATTTATATAATATAATAACTAAACACGGGATAAAGAAATATTTTATTCTATCGCTTGAATTTCGTTGGATAGAAAGGGTTAAATAAACAATGTAAAACAAATACTTCTTCCATTCCATTTCATAACATTAGAATAATAAATACGCAACGTTATTTAGAACAGATTGTTAATTGACAGAATTTTTAAAATGAACCTTTCATTCTGGAATCATAGAGAGTTGGTCTTTTTCCAGTCGAATTACTTTTATCTCGAATTATTGATTATTTTACGATAATTCGATTATTCGAAAACGAATAAAAATTTTCTCCATCTTTCACTGAAAAAGTTATTTACTTGAAGCCATGATTTCACAATGCATACCATTTTTCTACATGATCTTTTATACATCATAGAAAATTAGAAATAACTTCCAGATGTCGGTTGGTTGTGAAGCCACGTGTATAATACACATCACATGACTATTACAGCACAATGTACCATGGAATATATCATTTGATAGGCACATTACTTCCTCTAAATTTGAAATAAATTGGTGAATGTATCAGCAAAACTATGATTTAGGTTAAAACCGTTGCTACATCATAGATGATAATACGTTTATTTGCAAGAACCATTTTGCGAACTTACTAAATATTATCATTTGTTGTAAAAATTGATGGTCGATCTGTTTCCTCTTTAAACGTTAAAATTGCTCACATACTTTTAAACTTTCCGTTTAAAAGTATGTGAACAATTTCAATGCTTAAACAGTTCCCCATAATTGTTTAAACTACATAATTTATAAACATGTTATTTGAAATCACGATTATAACTTATGATAAATACTTTTCCTCCCTTTTGAGACTGCAAACGGAGGAAACAGAACACTGCTCATAGTTTCTCGCTTTTGTACAATTTTTTAATGGAATTATCATGATCTGTTTACAACAAAGATAGAAGAAAGCTAGAGAAATTAGAATCAAAATTCCGTAACATTACCACAATAATAGGATTACGTCACTAAAAATAAGCTAGGATCGAAGATACTAATAACAAGGTTAGAAATGTTTTAATAAAAGTGAAATAAAAGAAAAATTGAACATACGCTTCTTTCTCAAAATACATAGAGGAGCTAAAAATAAAATTTAATTTTCGACTTCTCTATGTATTTTGGGAAGAAAAAGTATATTCAATTATTTTTTTTAAAAATCCGGAAAGAAGTTTTAAAAAAATGGCTCACAGACTTAAAATATTGACAAAGTATTCTGCAATTAATAATTCATTAACAGTTAATCTCATTCTGTAAAAGAGACGCTTTATAACTTTTAGTGGGAAAATAATGTTTCCAATAAAAATAATATGTTTTTTTTATATTTAAAATATTAATAGCTGGATTGATCAAAAAGTTTTTATCTGTATTTAACAATAAATGAGGAGAAAAAAAAAAGATATAAGAGAATCATAAAAACAAAATTCTGTTTTAATGTCCTTTCTACAAAAGGAAAAAATTAATTTGTTAATTTCCATTGATAATATCTAAAATTCTAATACACATCTTTTAGAAAATATTAATTTATTGTTGTAATATTTTAATGCACTAGTCTCGAGTGACAGAAGATCGATTTATTAGCATTAAATGATGATTGTTATTCTTGTGACAAAGCGAAGCAAAAGTTTGTCATCTGACACTTATCAATTTTATCTTTTCCGACATTCGTCTGCAAAATGAAATTTAAATTACATTATTTACTTATTATTGTTATTTGCTTGGCATAATGCTTTGAATTATTTGCATTTTGATTCTTTCCACATATTCTATTGGAACTATATAAAGAATTATATTTTTTTCATTTATAAAATATTATTCTTTAGTGGCAAGACTTCTATCCAAATAAATTCAGAATGCTTTGAAATATGAATACGTAAAATATAACACCTTTTGGATTTAAAATAATATTAAATTACTGTTTTCCGTTAGTAACATTTTGTTACAATTCTAAAAAACTTCTTTATTAGCTTTTGTCTTATCTGATATTTCACTACGACAATAAACCAGCAGGATAATCAGGATTGTATTGTATTTATGAATTAGATACACTGCTTCGTGGCTTTCAATATCACTATGAATCAGCTTATTCCATTATAAATTACTTTATTCACGTGCATATATTAGAGTTTTCACAACAGAACAAAGCAATCTATTTCCGCTGCACGCTATTCTCGTATCAGCGCATGCGCTGCTGTCTACCCAGAACTTCGGAGGGACGATTGGAAAAATACTTTTTCAGTCGATATAATAACCGGACTCCTGTCACCACTCACTATAAACAGGTGCGTGTTTGAATGTAATTTTATATTTATTTAAATGACCCATATATCTTTTTCGATTTGCACATTATTTGTATTCATATTTTTCATTTTAGCATATTATTATTTTTCATTTAAATTCTGTATATTGATATCAATTTGCACGTTAGAATTTGAAATAAATAAATAATTATAAAATTTACATAACAATAAAAAAATTCTAAAAATGTTATTTTTAAGATTAATCATGGTTAAAAAAATTTCTAATGATAAAAATATCCCATCACACACTTTTTTCATATATAGATATAACTTTTTTGTGTTTATAAGTTCCTTTTTAGTTTTGTGTTTTTAAAATTGCTCTATATATTTTGTTAAAGATATTCTAAAAGAATTAACTTTCGTAAATTAAATACTGAGTGAATAAAATTAAATGAGTAATTATTTTTTGCCACAAATCAAAAGAAATAACAGTTAAAATAAGATAAGTAATTAACAAAATAATTACTAAAATAAGAAATAAATTAAAATATGATTAGCATATGCTGAAAATTATTTTAATACCATTAATTTTCGAAAATTAATTATGATTCAAAATAATTGTATGTCTATAAATAAACAGCAATTAAATTAAAAGTCTCATTCATTTTATTCAAATTTTACACCAATCCATTACACCATTTTTTTTTTAAATGTAAATCTAAAAATGTTAAGATTAATCACGGTTAAAGAAGTTTCTAATGATAAAAATATCCCCTATCACAAACTTTTTTCAAATATAATATAACATTTTGTGTTTATTAGGTCCTTTTTTGCTTTGCGTTTTACTAAGTGTTTTATGTATTTCATTAATGAAATTCTAAAAGAATTGACATTTTGAAATTATAATTACTGAAACAATAAAACTAAACTCTGGTTAATTATTTTCTTATACTAAGTTCTTTTACTTTGCTTAAAATGAATGTATATACAAATTAATAAAATAAGATAAATAATTAATAAAACAGGAAATTAACTAAAATATGATTAGCAATTGAAAAAAATTACATACTAGTTATTTTTAAACATTAATCATGATTCAAAATAATTGCATGTGCGTAAATAAACAGTAATTAAATTACAAGTCTCATTCATTTAATTCAAATTTTCACCAGACCGTTGCGCCATTTGCTTTTAAAATGTAAATTGAAGTAAAATTTTAAATTCTATTGCTTAATTTTTTATTCTAATTTGATTATTAAATTTTAAAACTGACCTAAGCAATAAAAATATACTTAAATGAAAAATGTTTAAAGAAACTGAAAACATGTTTAATTATAGTCGCTTAAATTTGAAGTGGATTAATAAAATAACTACTCAACAAAATTTATTTCATTTTATAGATATTTTTAATATGATTACATCTATTTGAGTTTACACATTTTCTTTATGTTTTGAATGATTTTTTCCAAACCATATAGGTTTAAACACACCAATATATACAATGGGCAATTTCTTTCCTGTATTCACTGTGTCAGTATTTAGTGCATTTAATTTTAAAACTGTTGCTTAGAAGCACAAATTCTTATACGTTGGAAATATGTTTAATTTATGAGAAAATATAACTACTAATATTGCAATTACACACCATATACACCGTAACACAATTATACACTATAAAACAAATAAAAATATCTCTTGGAGTTCTGTTCGATGATTTTTACTAAAATTCACGTGATGTTTTTAGTAAAAATCATCGAATAGAATTCTCGAGATTCTTATTCGATTTTAATGTGTTTAATGTTTTAAAAACTTAATAATTGGCTAAAGAATACTTAAGATTTAAGGAATAAAATAGAGCACATAACTTTCTTTTTCTGATTCTTTTATAATTATCGATAAAAATTAATTATTAGAATATATTCACGCAGTTTGCAGCATTTTCTCAAAAGATCATTTTTTGTTCATTGCTTATCAAAATAAAGATAATTTTTTTAAATCATTCAGTTTCAAAGATAGTCTGACATATACGTTTCTGGGTATATAAGACCATGCATAAAAAGAGAGGGTTTAAACACAAAATTAAAGTCAATTTTTGTTAATTTATATTTTTATGCTATAATTTAAAAAGGCCCCGGTTATAGATATATGTATAGAAATTGTGTATACACACATAATAATTTTATTTTTTGTTTCCAAATAAATAATGAAATTTTAGTTGCATTTTTTCAAAAATAATAATGGGATTTATATAATTGTACATAAATTATTATAATTAATTTATTTTAGTTTACAACATTGTTTTACTTTAATTTATTAAAAATCCTGTGGATAAATTTATTTTTGGTGACTTACTAAATAAATAATTAACTATAATCTTGCTACTGTCCTACTCGATAAATTATCATATTTTTTTAGAGTTAGTCTATGTTTTGAGTTTAATAAAAATAATGCATTTTTTTGAGTAGTTTTTTAGAACTGTCAAGAATTGTTCAATAGGCTTCAAATAAATAAAGATGTCTTTGAAATTTCATTTTTTACGTCAAAATTAGATTTAGGAAATTATTTGGGATGCATCAACTATTACCGAGACAAATAACTAAAACTGCGTTATCATGGTAATAAAAAACGATTTCATTAATAGCTTTATTAAGCAATTTGAGGTGTATCATTCATTCACATTGTTTTCTTACGTCTCACTACATTTATAAGATTTTATTTCTTTGACAAGATCCTCTTAAAATTGACAACGAGTTATTTTTTCCTATGAGAATTAGAAAAGGGAGTCTTAAATTTTCTAAATTACTTTGAATTAAAAAAAGATATTGAAGTAAATTTAATATAACATAATTTTTGTATTCGAAAATACTCTATTCTTTATTCAAATTAAAGGAATATACATGCATAAAAATATATAATAAATAAGAAAATGCTTTATACTTTTAGGGAATAGAAGTAATAACTAAATCTGAACTAGAAAAGTCTTTTCTCGCTTTAATTAAACTAAAACTTTTTACTCGCTCTGTAACGAATTATCTTCAATTAAAATAGAGATTATATTAATCAATAGCTCTTTTAATTATTAATTTTAATAATAATTATCCATGATTAAAATATCAATATATTTTAAAAAAGAAATAAATTTGTCATGCATGCATTGATTGGGTAGCTGTTCTTTAGATTGTTATTTATATTTAATTATTATATTTTTAATAATCATTGTCTGTAGTTAAAAGATTAATATATTTTAATTAAAAAGTTAATTTTATCATGCATGCATTTATTAGGTAATCTTTTTTAGGATGTTATTTATATTTAATTTAGAAATTTTTTAATGTAATTTTGGACATTGTTGAATAATATTTTCCGCATACGTATTCTCATTTTTTCTCATAGCCCTTGGAAATTAAAAAATATTATGTTTAAATATATTTTTAAAGCAAAACCTTTATTTAGCTGTGGTGCTTTTTTTAATGGAGGAAATTATGGAATCGTATTCATATTATTTTTTAAGTGTTATATTTCCTTTAATCGCTAACGTATAATTTATTACACGCGAATCCTTAAATGTCTTATCTGATCTGGATAAAATTTGAGTCGTGTTTATTATGACTTATCACGAAAATTATTTTTAATTTTTTATTTCCCAAGTTTGTTCCAAGCAAGAAAATTATGTTAATTTTCCAAGAAAAATTATGTTTAATAATTACTGTTTTGGCTTCATCGATAATGAACAAGTAATAGGCAAAGAGAACCCAATATTTTTCAGAAATATTTTATCCAATACAACAGCTTTACTGTCAAAGTATACGTCACACATATATTTATCATCAAGAAAATTTATTGTATATATATTAACTTCAAGAAAATTTATTTTTCATAATCTTGTAGTCTTTTCCCACAAAAACGAAAATTTTTTACTTAGCTCAATAAATAATTTTACTGTTTTTTTTTTCTTATTACACGATGTGTCTAAAATTTGTTATGGACATATTTTCTTATAAATGAAAAATTGTCTGCTGATGTTCATTAAAAGTGGCTGAACTTCGGTCAAAATCTTATTAATAAATACGATTCAGCAAACGAATCAACATTAAAATCCCACATTCATTCCATTCAATAGTAGTTCATTTTATTGAAATTTTGAATTTATGAATTGAACAATAAAGAAAAGGAAAGAAAAAATTTTTTTTGAAAATAATCATTTTTTTTCAACCTTTTTTGAAAATAATCGTTTTATATTATTTATTGAGAAAAGAAATATAGACAAATATTAATCACATGCAAATTTCCTAATCACTTTCAAACGATACATAACTATCCCTAAATCAAAATTCAGAAATTACATAAAATTCTATTCAAACGTGCCAAGGAAAGTAAAATCAACTGGAAATATCAACTATAGATAGGAATTTTCTTTCGTGACTTGTAGACAAAATGGGTGATTCGCGTGCCAGGGGAAGGTCATTTGTTGAAAAGGTAGATTGCTTTTAAAAAAATAAGAACTGTCACTTGACTGTAAGTTGTAAAACTAAAAATCTCAGTATAGTAGTAAATCACGCTCTTTTTTACACTGTTTAATCTAATTAATTGGTTTTGCTTCCCTTTTTTAACAAAATACCACTGTAACTACAATTCAGAAAGAATAAATATGATCTGAGAATTTTTAATGACGAATTTCATTCTCATAATTTTATATTTTTTTAACCTTGAAGTCATAAGTCATAGTATTTTATAATTACTGGTATAAGAAACACTTTAAAATGCTATAATTATATATTGTCAAAAGCTATGCAATTTTACAACACTTTCAATGGATATATTTATATTTATTCAAAAATCAGAAAACAAGAATTGATTTATTAAATCTTCAGAAAACTGTTTTTTTACAATGTTATTTAACCTTTTGTGTACTGAATTATTTAAAGATTTTTATACCTATAGAATGGATTTAATTTGTCATTATATGGATTATTCTTTATAAAAAATATAAATAATTTTTATTTGGAATATATTTAATATAAAATGCTGCTTCAAAAATATATTTATATTGGTGATATAAATACGTTTTTGAAATAGCATTTTAGTTACAAAATATAAATAAATACATAAATGAAACAAAATAGCTTCTTAAATTTAGATGACAAGTCAGACTCGACTACCGTAACTTCGCCCATGTAAGCAGATGACGAGTCTCACTTGTCAAATGTACCTAGAAGTGTACGAGTTTTAACAATAGAAATAAACTAATTTATCATAAAAAATATAGAGAAAAGAAATTTTAGATTGTTTGCATGACTGAAACACTTAAATACACGTTATTTAGCAGTTAACCAATAGAAACATCATTCTATTATTCATCTCGTGTCTAGTAAACATTTAACAAAATAATTACCTGTGTATGTGTGTAAAGCTTAAAATGTATATTATTAATTTGCTTGTAAATATTTTTAAAATTCAAGGGAAAAATACATTTGCGTTATAATGTATTAATAATACATTTTAAATTTCAACTTTAAAACGCTCTATTCCATTTTAAACTTCAATATTTTCTGCTGTAAATAAATACATTTTAAACTTCACTTGAAACTGTAATGCAAAATTGATTTAGAGTCTGTTCTTAAACTAAATTCACCCAATATTAAACTGCTTATCCATTTCTTGAGAAATGGATAAGCTGTTTAATATTGGGTAATAATAATTCTCCTCTTTAACAACTGTATCATGTTCCTGTATATTGTTGAATTCTTTCTATAACCATATATTATGACAAAGCATTTCATTTATATCTTTCAAATTTTCTTTCTTTCTCTCTAAGCTTTTAGCTGATCGCCATTCAGTTTTTTCAACTTTTCTTCCAAGCAAAGCAAATACGACAAAAAGGTATTTCTGGGAAATCCTCTAATTTTTGTTTTAGAAGTGACATTGCTAAAAATTTAACACGTTTTTAACTCCTAAAAGAATTCTCTCTCAAACATATATTGCTTTAACTATACAAAGATAATTCCTTAACAGTTATCTGATTTTTATACAGATTATTAGTTGATTAATAATCCACTCGTTTCTTTGCTTTCCATTAAAGTTGAGTTGCTTCTTAAAAAATCCCTAATCATTGTTACGTAACTTGTCACTCACAGGATTCTTAATTCCTAAAATAATTCTAATTCAAATTCACTTTAAAAAATGTTTATGTTACAATATTATCAATCATCCGTTGATTGATCTCCGTTTTCTCCTCCTCCCAAATTTTCGTTTCGAATTAATTAGAAGGAGCTACAAAACTATTTTCTTCGATTCCCTAATTATTGTTACAAATTTAGTACACTTTTTTTAATTCGCAAAAGAATTTTTATACAACCTATCAATTTTATTTAAAGAATATTTTTATTTCCTTTTTTATATAAACTTTATTACCAATCTATCCTTTATTTAATTTTTGCTTTTTTCTAAAGCTTTCCTTCAGACTGAAGAGTTAAAACTACAAAATTATTTTTCAAAGTTTCCTAATTATTGTCACAAATTTAACACGCTTTTTTAATATGTAAAAGAATTTTTACACAAGCCATTAAATTTATTAAGGAAATGTTGCTTTCACAATGAAGATAAAACGTTAAAGTCACTCTTTTAAGTATTTTAATTTATAATAGTTCTCTTCTCTGTTTTTCTGTTGATTAATATTCCATTTATTTTTTATTTAATTAGCCATTGTGTGCAAAAAATGGCTGTTAAGGGACAAACAAACTAAATGAAAACAACCTGTTTACTTTTAAACTACCCTTTCAAACTAAAATTATGATCCCAAATAAATTGTTTATATATATATATATATATATATATATAT